>CAJGYO010000560.1:0-49474 GCA_904845875.1 Miscanthus lutarioriparius
AAACTATCTCCAAAGAGAAAGAAGTGAGATTCCACATGACCCACGCCACCTAGGAGTTCCTTCGAAAAGGCCCAAAACAATTTCTTCGAGCCCATGGTACACTCGACGCAAACCGTGGCACCTATCTTGCGCCAAGATTAGCACTATCTTTGAAAGGACCGAAACGAAGTTTCCACTTGAGCCTCGGGCCACCTAGTGGTACCATCGAAAAGGCCCAAAACGATTTCTCGAACCTCGTTGTATGTCTAGCGCAAACCATGCACCTATCTTGCACCGACACTAACATCTGCCTCCAAATGTAAGGAAGCAAGAATCCAAATGACCCACGCCACCTAGGAGTTCCATCGGGTGCGCCGAAAACCATTTCCGAGCCTATGGTACGCTCGACGCAAACCGCGGCACCTATCTTTGCGCCAAGATTAGCACTAGGTTTGAAAGGACCGAAACGAAGCTTTCACTTGAGACTTGTCACCTTGGAGTACCATTAGGTGCGCCCAAAATGATTTCTGAGCTGATGGTACGCTTGGCGCAAACCGTGCACCTTTCTAGCACCGACACTAACACTATCTCCAAATGGAAAGAAGTGAGATTCCACATGACCCAAGTCACCTAGGAGTTCCATCAGGTGCATCCAACACGATGTTCGAGTTTATGGTACATTCGACGCGAAACCGCACATCTACCATGTGTCAAGATTAGCACATTCTCCAAATAGACCAAACGAAGCTTTCACTTGAGCCTCGCCACCTAGGGAGATCCATCGGGTGCGCCGAAAAATTATTTCCGAGCCTATGGTACGCTTCGGACGCTAAAAACCGTGCACCTATCTTGCGTCAAGATTTGCACTATCTTTGAAAGCACCGAAATGAGCTTCCACTTGAGCCTCGTCACCTAGTGGTACATTAGGTGCGCCCAAAACACTTTCTCGAGCCCATGGTACGCCTAGCGCAAACCATGCACTATCTTGCACCGACGCTAACGCTGTCTCCAAACGGAAAGAAGTGAGATTCCACATGACCCACGCCACATAGGAGTTCCATCGGGTGCGTCCAAATGATTTCCAACTCTATGGTACGCTCGACACAAACCGCGGCACCTATCTTTGCAGGCCATGATTAGCTTTGTCTCCAAACGGACCAAAACGAAGCTTCCACTTGGGCCTCGTCACCTAGTGGTACAATCGTGGGGTGTGTTCAAAACGATTTATGAGGCTATGGTACATCTAGCGTAAACAATGCACCTATCTTGCACCGACACTAACACTATCTCCAAAAGGAAAGAAGTGAGATTCCACAAGACCCACATCACCTAGGAGTTCCATCGGGTGCATCTAAAACGATGTTCGAGCCTATGGTACATTCAACGCAAACCGTGCACCTATCTTGTGTCAAGATTAGCACTATGTTTGAAAGGACCAAACGAGCTTCCACTTGAGCCTCGTCACCTAGTGGTACCATCGAAAAGGCCCAAAACGATTTCTGAACTTGTTGCATGTCTAGCGCAAACCATGCACCTATCTTGCAACCGACACTAACACTGTCTCCAAACAGATGGAAGCAAGAACTAAATGACCCACGCCACCTAGGGGTTCCATCGGGTGCGCCGAAAACGATTTCCGAGCCTATGGTACGCTCGACGCAAACCTGCACCTATCTTTGCGCCAAGATTAGCACTAGGTTTGAAAGGACCAAAACGAAGCTTTCACTTGAGACTTGTCACCTTGGAGTACCATTAGGTGCGCCCAAAATGATTTCTGAGCTGATGGTACGCTTACGCAAAACGTGCACCTTTCTTGCACCGACACTAACACTATCTCCAAATGGAAAGAAGTGAGATTCCACATGACCCAAGTC
Organism: Miscanthus lutarioriparius; assembly: GCA_904845875.1. NCBI lineage: Eukaryota > Viridiplantae > Streptophyta > Magnoliopsida > Poales > Poaceae > Miscanthus > Miscanthus lutarioriparius. Next base: position 1,854 of record CAJGYO010000560.1, read on the forward strand.
ACCTAGGGAGTTCCATCAGGTGCATCCAACACGATGTCTGGAGCCTATGGTACATTCGACGAAACCAGACATCTACCATGTGTCAAGATTAACACATTCTCCAAATAGACCGAAACGAAGCTTTCACTTGAGCCTCGTCACCTAGGAGTTCCATCGGATGCGTCGAAAATGATTTCCGAGCCTATGGTACGTTCTCGACGCAAACTGCGTGCACCTATCTTGCGCCAAGATTTGCACTATCTTTGAAAGGACCAAAATGAGCTTCCACCTGAGCCTCGTCACCTAGTGGTACATTAGGTGCGCCCAAAACGACTTTCGAGCCCATGGTACGCCTAGCGCAAAACCATGCACTATCTTTGCACCGACGCTAACGCTGTCTCCAAACGGAAAGAAGTGAGATTCCACATGACCCATGTCACATAGGAGTTCCATCGAAAAGGCCCAAAATGATTTCCAACTCTATGGTATGTTCGACACAAACCGTGCACCTATCTTGCGCCATGATTAGCTTTGTCTCCAAACGGACCAAAACGAAGCTTCCACTTGGGCCTCGTCACCTAGTGGTACCATCGTGGTGCGTTCAAACGATTTATGAGGCTATGGTACATCTAGCGTAAACAATGCACCTATCTTGCACCGACACTAACACTATCTCCAAAAGGAAAGAAGTGAGATTCCACAAGACCCACATCACCTAGGAGTTCCATCGGGTGCATCCAAAACGATGTTCGAGCCTACGGTACATTCAACGCGAAACCGTGCACCTATCTTGTGTCAAGATTAGCACTTTCTCCAAACGGACCGAAACAAGCTTTCACTTGAGCCTCGTCACCTAGTGGTACCATCGAATGCGCCCAAAATGATTTTCGAGCCTATGGTGCGCCTAGTGCAAACCATGCACTTATCTTTGCACCGACGCTACCACGTCTCCAAACAGATAGAAGTGAGATTCCACATGACCCAAGTCACCTAGGAGTTCCATTGAGTGTGTCCAAAACAATGTCGAGCCTATGGTACGCTCGACGACAGACCATGCACCTATCTTTATGCGTCAAGATTAGCACTATGTCCGAAAGGATCGACATGAGCTTCCACTTGAGCATCGCCACCTATCGGGTACCATCAGGTGCATCCAAAAGGATTTTCTGAGCCTATGGTATGTCTAGCGCAAACCATGCACCTATCTTGCAACCGACACTAACACTGCCTCCAAACGGAAAGAATTGAGATTCCACATGACCCACGTCACCTAGGAGTTCCATCAAAGGCCCAAAATGATTTCCAACCCTATGGTACATTCGACATAAACCGCACACCCATGTTGCGCCAAGATTAGCACCATCTCCAAACGGACCGAAACAAGCTTTCACTTGAGCCTCGTCACCTAGGGAGTACCAAAGGGAAGGCCCAAAATGATTTCTGAGCCGATGGTACGCGTTTTGGCGCAAACTCAGGCACCTATCTTGTAGCGACACTAAAACTATCTCCAAAGAGAAAGAAGTGAGATTCCACATGACCAACGCCACCTAGGAGTTCCTTCGAAAAGGCCCAAAACAATTTTCTGAGCCCATGGTATAATCGACGCAAAACCGTGCACCTATCTTGTGTCAAGATTAGCACTATGTTTGAAAGGACCAAACGAGCTTCCACTTGAGCCTCGTCACCTAGTGGTACCATCGAAAGGCCCAAAACAATTTCTGAACCTGTTGCATGTCTAGCGCAAACCATGCACCTATCTTGCAATCGACACTAACACTGTCTCCAAACAGAAGGAAGCAAGAATCCAAATGACCCACGTCACCTAGGAGTTCCATCAAAAGGCCGAAAACGATTTTCGAGCCTATGGTACGTTCGGACGCAAACCGTGCACCTATCTTGCGCCAAGATTAGCACTAGGTTTGAAAGGACCAAACGAAGCTTTCACTTGAGACTTGTCACCTTGGAGTACCATTAGGTGCGCCCAAAATGATTTCTGAGCTGATGGTACGTTTACGCAAACCGTGCACCTTTCTAGCACCGACACTAACACTATCTCCAAATGGAAAGAAGTGAGATTCCACATGACCCAAGTCACCTAGGAGTTCCATCAGTGCATCCAACACGATGTCTCGAGCCTATGGTACATTCGGACGCAAACCGTACATCTACCATGTGTCAAGATTAGCACATTCTCCAAATAGACCTAAACGAAGCTTTCACTTGAGCCTCGTCACCTAGGGAGATCCATCGAAAGGCCGAAAATTATTTCCGAGCCTATGGTACGCTTCGACGCAAACCGTGCACCTATCTTGCGCCAAGATTTGCACTATCTTTGAAAGGACCGAAATGAGCTTCCACTTGAGCCTCGTCACCTAGTGGTACATTAGGTGCGTCCAAAACGATTTTCGAGCCCATGGTACGCCTAGCGCAAACCATGCACTATCTTGCACCGACGCTAACGCTGTCTCCAAACGGAAAGAAGTGAGATTCCACATGACCCACGCCACATAGGAGTTCCATCGGTGCGCCCAAAATGATTTTCAACTCTATGGTACGCTCGACACAAACCGTGCACCTATCTTGCGTCATGATTAGCTTTGTCTCCAAACGGACCAAAACGAGCTTCCACTTGGGCCTCGTCACCTAGTGGTACAATCGTGGGGTGTGTTCAAAACGATTTATGAGGCTATGGTACATCTAGCGTAAACAATGCACCTATCTTGCACCGACACTCAACACTATCTCCAAAAGGAAAGAAGTGAGATTCCACAAGACCCACATCACCTAGGAGTTCCATCGGGTGCATCTAAAACGATGTTCGAGCCTATGGTACATTCAACGCAAAACCGTGCACCTATCTTGTGTCAAGATTAGCACTATGTTTGAAAGGACCAAACGAGCTTCCACTTGAGCCTCGTCACCTAGTGGTACCATCGAAAAGTGCGCCCAAAACGATTTCTGAACTTGTTGCATGTCTAGCGCAAACCATGCACCTATCTTGCACCGACACTAACACTGTCTCCAAACAGATGGAAGCAAGAATCCAAATGACCCACGCCACCTAGGGGTTCCATCGGGTGCGCCAAAACGATTTCCGAGCCTATGGTACGCTCGACGCAAACCGCGGCACCTATCTTGCGCCAAGATTAGCACTAGGTTTGAAAGGACCAAACGAAGCTTTCACTTGAGACTTGTCACCTTGGAGTACCATTAGGTGCGCCCAAAATGATTTCTCGAGCTGATGGTACGCTTGGCGCAAACCTGCACCTTTCTTGCACCGACACTAACACTATCTCCAAATGGAAAGAAGTGAGATTCCACATGACCCAAGTCACCTAGGAGTTCCATCAGGTGCATCCAACACGATGTCCGAGCCTATGGTACATTCGATTTAAAACCGTGACATCTACCATGTGTCAAGATTAACACATTCTCCAAATAGACCGAAACGAAGCTTTCACTTGAGCCTCGTCACCTAGGAGTTCCATCGGGTGCGCGAAAATGATTTCCGAGCCTATGGTACGTTTCGACGCAAACCGTGCACCTATCTTGCGCCAAGATTTGCACTATCTTTGAAAGGACCAAATGAGCTTCCACCGAGCCTCGTCACCTAGTGGTACATTAGGTGCGCCCAAAACGACTTCTCGAGCCCATGGTACGTCTAGCGCAAACCATGCACTATCTTTGCACCGACGCTTAACGCTGTCTCCAAACGGAAAGAAGTGAGATTCCACATGACCCATGTCACATAGGAGTTCCATCGGGTGCGCCCAAAATGATTTCCAACTCTATGGTATGTTCGACACAAACCTGCACCTATCTTTGCGCCATGATTAGCTTTGTCTCCAAACGGACCAAAACGAAGCTTCCACTTGGGCCTCGTCACCTAGTGGTACCATCGTAAGTGTGCGTTCAAAACGATTTATGAGGCTATGGTACATCTAGCGTAAACAATGCACCTATCTTGCACCGACACTAACACTATCTCCAAAAGGAAAGAAGTGAGATTCCACAAGACCCACATCACCTAGGAGTTCCATCGGGTGCATCCAAAACGATGTTCGAGCCTACGGTACATTCAACGCAAACCGTGCACCTATCTTGTGTCAAGATTAGCACTTTCTCCAAACGGACCGAAACAAGCTTTCACTTGAGCCTCGTCACCTAGTGGTACCATCGAATGCGCGCCCAAAATGATTTTCGAGCCTATGGTGCGTCTAGTGCAAACCATGCACTTATCTTGCACCGACGCTACCACAGTCTCCAAACAGATAGAAGTGAGATTCCACATGACCCAAGTCACCTAGGAGTTCCATTGAGTGTGTCCAAAACAATGTCAGAGCCTATGGTACGCTCGACGCAAACCATGCACCTATCTTGCGCCAAGATTAGCACTATGTCCGAAAGGATCGACATGAGCTTCCACTTGAGCATCGTCACCTAGTGGTACCATCAGTGCATCCAAAAGGATTTCTGAGCCTATGGTATGTCTAGCGCAAACCATGCACCTATCTTGCACCGACACTAACACTGCTCTCCAAACGGAAAGAATTGAGATTCCACATGACCCACGCCACCTAGGAGTTCCATCGGTGAAAAGGCCCAAAATGATTTCCAACCCTATGGTACATTCGACATAAACCGCACACCCATGTTGGCCAAGATTAGCACCATCTCCAAACGGACCGAAACAAGCTTTCACTTGAGCCTCGTCACCTAGGGAGTACCAAAGGGAAAAGGCCCAAAATGATTTCTGAGCCGATGGTACGCTTGGCGCAAACCGTGCACCTATCTTGCAGCGACACTAAAACTATCTCCAAAGAGAAAGAAGTGAGATTCCACATGACCAACGTCACCTAGGAGTTCCTTCGAAAAGGCCCAAAACAATTTCGAGCCCATGGTACAATCGATTAAACCGTGCACCTATCTTGTGTCAAGATTAGCACTATGTTTGAAAGGACCAAACGAGCTTCCACTTGAGCCTCGCCACCTAGTGGTACCATCGAAAAGCGCCCAAAACAATTTCTGAACCTGTTGCATGTCTAGCGCAAACCATGCACCTATCTTGCACCGACACTAACACCTCTCCAAACAGAAGGAAGCAAGAATCCAAATGACCCACGCCACCTAGGAGTTCCATCGGGTGCGCCGAAAACGATTTCCGAGCCTATGGTACGTTCGGACGCAAACCGTGCACCTATCTTGCGCCAAGATTCGCACTAGGTTTGAAAGGACCGAAACGAGCTTTCACTTGAGCCTTGTCACCTTGGAGTACCATTAGGTGCGCCCAAAATGATTTCTGAGCTGATGGTACGTTTGGCGCAAACCGTGCACCTTTCTTGCACCGACACTAACACTATCTCCAAATGGAAAGAAGTTGATTCCACATGACCCAAGTCACCTAGGAGTTCCATCAGGTGCATCCAACACGATTTCTGAGCCTATGGTACATTCGACGCAAACCATACATCTACCATGTGTCAAGATTAGCACAATCTCCAAATAGACCGAAACGAAGCTTTCACTTGAGCCTCGTCACCTAGGAGTTCCATCAAAAGGCCGAAAATGATTTCCGAGCCTATGGTACGCGTTCGACATAAACCGTGCACCTATCTTGCGCCAAGATTTGCACTATCTTTGAAACGACCGAAATGAGCTTCCACTTGAGCCTCGTCACCTAGTGGTACATTAGGTGCGCCCAAAACGCATTTCTCGAGCCCATGGTACGTCTAGCGCAAACCATGCACTATCTTGCACCGACGCTAACGCTGTCTCCAAACGGAAAGAAGTGAGATTCCACATGACCCACGTCACATAGGAGTTCCATCGGGTGCGCCCAAAATGATTTCCAACTCTATGGTACGCTCGACACAAACGTGCACCTATCTTGCGCCATGATTAGCTTTGTCTCTAAACGGACCAAACGAAGCTTCCACTTGGGCCTCGTCACCTAGTGGTACCATCATAAAAGTGCGTTCAAAACGATTTATGAGGCTATGGTACATCTAGCGTAAACAATGCACCTATCTTGCACCGACACTAACACTATCTCCAAAAGGAAAGAAGTGAGATTCCACAAGACCCACGCCACCTAGGAGTTCCTCGGGTGCATCCAAAACGATGTTCGAGCCTATGGTACATTCAACGCAAAACTGCACCTATCTTGTGTCAAGATTAGCACTTTCTCCAAACAGACGAAACAAGCTTTCACTTGAGCCTCGTCACCTAGTGGTACCATCGAATGCGTCCAAAATGATTTCTGAGCCTATGGTGCGTCTAGTGCAAACCATGCACCTATCTTGCACCGACGCTACCACTGTCTCCAAACAGAAAGAAGTGAGATTCCACATGACCCAAGTCACCTAGGAGTTCCATTGAGTGTGTCCAAAACAATGTCAGAGCCTATGGTACGTTCGACGCAGACCATGCACCTATCTTGCGTCAAGATTAGCACTATGTCTGAAAGGATCGACACGAGCTTCCACTTGAGCATCGTCACCTAGTGGTACCATCAGGTGCATCCAAAAGGATTTCTGAGCCTATGGTATGTCTAGCGCAAACCATGCACCTATCTTGCACCGACACTAACACTGTCTCCAAACGGAAAGAATTGAGATTCCACATGACCCACGTCACCTAGGAGTTCCATCGGGTGCGTCCAAAATGATTTCCAACCCTATGGTACATTCAACATAAACCGCACACCCATGTTGCGTCAAGATTAGCACCATCTCCAAACGGACCGAAACAAGCTTTCACTTGAGCCTCGTCACCTAGGAGTACCAAAGGGTGCGTCCAAAATGATTTCTGAGCCGATGGTACGTTTGGCGCAAACCGTGCACCTATCTTGCACCGACACTAAAACTATCTCCAAAGAGAAAGAAGTGAGATTCCACATGACCCACGTCACCTAGGAGTTCCTTCGAGTGCGTCCAAAACAATTTCTGAGCCTATGGTACACTCGACGCAAACCGTGCACCTATCTTGCGTCAAGATTAGCACTATGTTTGAAAGGACCGAAACGAGCTTTCACTTGAGCCTTGTCACCTTGGAGTACCATTAGGTGCGTCCAAAATGATTTCTGAGCTGATGGTACATTTGGCGCAAACCGTGCACCTTTCTTGCACCGACACTAACACTATCTTCAAATGGAAAGAAGTGAGATTCCACATGACCGAAGTCACCTAGGAGTTCCATCAGGTGCATCCAACATGATGTCTGAGCCTATGGTACATTCGACGCAACCGTGCACCTATCTTGCATCAAGATTTGCACTATCTTAGGTGCGTCCAAAACGACTTCTGAGCCTATGGTACGTCTAGAGCAAACCATGCACTATCTTGCACCGACGCTAACGCTGTCTCCAAATGGAAAGAAGTGAGATTCCACATGACCCACGTCACATAGGAGTTCCATCGGGTGCGTCCAAAATGATTTCCAACTCTATGGTACGTTCGACACAAACCGTGCACCTATCTTGCGTCATGATTTGCTTTGTGATGGGACTAGGGGTTGTTCCTGATCTTTTGGTGAGTGTGGATAAACTCGATTTGGGGTGGATTCGACGTTGGCTGTCCGACTACAACGACCACAAGGTTGCTGCGCCTTAGCAACAGGTACACCGGCTCCGATTGTGATGTTCTTGTCGTGCCAAGAACACCAAGAACCTGCAAGCAACCGAGAACAAGCAAGAACAAGATGAACAAGCAAATAACTCACGGATTTAAGCCAAAGGCTGAATCTGAATCACAAGTTGGGGTCTTGAAACAAGCAAATCGGGTGGTCTAGCCGACACACGCGTTTACAAGGAAGAAGCAGCAGCTATCTTGCATCTAAACAAAACCCAACCTCATTCTGATGGCTGCTGGCTCTATTTATAAGAAGGAGAGCACAAGGGGGAGTGGGAAACCCTAATCTGGGCGTCCCTCAAAGGGTTGTAGTTAGTACAAGGCCCAGGCCCAAGCTATAGGTCTCTGCGTCCTTTGGCTTGCTGCACACAGCTTCGGTAGATTCTGATAGTGGGGTTGGGCCCATGTGAAAGAGGACGACGCGCTCTTTCCAACAAGTCAAAATCCAGCTTCATTGGATCTCGTATCAAGGAGTTATGGTACTTTTGATGGAGTGTCCCCTGCTGTCTCGAGATGAGCTGCGCGCCCCATTAATGATGATTCCCACTTGTTCGGCTGCTCCATCCTCATCATGGGGTCTAAACATGAGGCAATGGAGTCTTGACCAACATTCCTAAGAATAAGACAATCATCACCATGATTTAGTAGCATCCAATTCTGAGACGAGTTTGTATGAACAGCGAGGAACGACTTTACCTGATAATTAAGTTGTCGTGCTCGAGCTCTTGTCATCGGACCTTGTTGTGCAGCAGGTGTGGTTGTATCAATGGAAGGGATGTCCTCATCATCCTCCCTTCTTGCATTTGAGTCGCCCCTCGACTCTAGTTCATCCTCTTCTCCCAAATATGGCTTCAAATCTGCAATGTTAAATGTGGGGCTAACCCCAAAAGCTGCAGGTAGCTCAAGTTTGTATGCATTATCATTAATCCTTTCTAACACTTTAAAAGGACCATCGGCTCTAGGCAGCAACTTAGACTTTCGCAAATCAGGGAACCTATCTTTTCTCAAATGGAGCCAAACTAGATCACCAGGTTCAAAAATGACATGTTTCTTCCCTTTGCTACCAGCTAGTTTATACTTTGCATTCACTCTATTTTCTCTTTAGTGGTTTCATGCAATTTTAAGATCAGTTCAGCACGTTGTTTAGCATCAAAGTTCACTCGCTCCGAGGTCGGAAGAGGTAACAAATCAATAGGAGCACGTGGCACAAACCCATAAACTATCTCAAAAGGGCTTTTCTTAGTGGTAGAATGCTGTGAACGATTATAAGCAAACTCAACATGAGGCAAGCACTCTTCCCACATTTTTATGTTCTTTTTCAAAACAGCCCTAAGCAATGTAGATAAGGTTCTATTGACAACCTCAGTTTGTCCATCAGTTTGGGGATGACAAGTAGTGGAAAATAAAAGCTTAGTCCCTAGCTTAGCCCACAAAGTTCTCCAAAAATGACTAAGAAATTTTGCATCCCGATCAAAAACAATGGTGTTAGGCACACCGTGCAATCGAACAATCTCACGAAAGAACAAATCAGCAACATGTGTAGCATCATCGCTCTTATGACATGGTATGAAATGTGCCATTTTAGAAAATCTATCCACAACAACAAACACACTATCCCTCCCCTTCTTTGTTCTAGGCAGTCCTAAAACAAAGTCCATTGAAATATCTTCCCATGGTGCACTTGGAATAGGAAGAGGCATGTATAAACCATGAGGATTAAGGCGTGACTTAGCTTTCTGGCATGTTGTGCAGCGAGCAACGAACCTCTCCACGTCTCTCCTCATCTTGGGCCAAAAGAAATGACCAGCAAGGATGTCCTCTGTCTTTTTTACACCAAAATGTCGCATGAGTCCTCCTCCATGCGCTTTCGGCAACAATAACAAACGCACGGAGCTAGCTGGAATGCATAGCTTGTTGGCTCTAAAGACAAACCCGTCGATGAGGACGAATCTGTTCCATGTTTTCCCCTCTTGGCAATTCAGCAATACATCTTTGAAATCATTGTCATGTGCATATTGTTCCTTAATAGTTTCCAAACCAAAGATTTTAAAGTCAAGTTGTGAAAGCATGGTGTAACGTCTAGACAAAGCATCAGCAATTATATTTTCCTTCCCCTTTTTGTGTTTGATGACATAAGGAAAGGACTCGATGAATTCAACCCACTTGGCATGTCTACGGTTCAGTTTTGCTTGACTACGGATGTGTTTCAATGATTCATGATCAGAATGTATGACAAACTCTTTGGGCCACAAATAATGCTGCCATGTTTCCAAAGTTCGAACTAGAGCAAGCAATTCCTTATCATAAGTAGAATAGTTCAAACTAGGGCCACTCAACTTTTCACTGAAATACGCCACAGGTTTTCCCTCTTGTAACAGCACACCACCCAACCCAATTCCACTAGCATCACATTCAAGCTCAAAGGTTTTGTTGAAATCAGGAAGTTGGAGTAAAGGTGCATGAGTTAACTTATCTTTGAGCGTGTTGAAAGCATCCTGTTGGGCTGCAGCCCAAGTGAAGGTTGCACCCTTCTTGGTGAGTTCATGCAGCGGGGCTACAATGGTGCTGAAGTCCTTCATAAATCGACGGTAGAAACCAGCAAGTCCTAGAAAACTCCGCACTTGTGTGACCGTGCAGGGAACAGGCCAGCTGTGTATGGCCTCAACCTTGGCTTGATCAACTTCGATTCCCTGCGGTGTCACAACATATCCAAGAAAAGAGACTTGATCTGTGCAAAAGGTGCACTTCTCAAGATTGCCAAACAAGTGTGCATCCCGAAGAGCATTGAAAACGGCACGCAAATGATCAAGATGTTCCTCTAATGATCTACTATATATCAAGATGTCATCAAAGTATACCACTACAAATCTACCAATAAAAGAGCGTAAAACCTCGTTCATTAATCTCATGAAAGTGCTGGGTGCATTAGTCAATCCAAAGGGCATGACAAGCCATTCATATAAACCAAACTTAGTTTTAAACGCTGTTTTCCATTCATCTCCTAGCTTCATACGAATCTGGTGGTAACCACTACGCAAATCAATTTTAGAGAACACAATTGAGCCACTCAATTCATCAAGCATATCATCTAACCTTGGAATAGGATGACGATATCTAATTGTGATGTTGTTTATCGCTCTACAATCAACACACATGCGCCATGATCCATCCTTCTTAGGAACTAAAAGCACGGGAACGGCACAAGGGCTAAGAGACTCACACACATAACCTTTGTTGAGCAATTCTTGTACTTGTCTCTGAATCTCTTTTGTCTCATCCGGGTTGGTCCTATACGGCGCACGATTAGGCAAGGAAGCCCCAGGGATGAGGTCAATCTGGTGTTCAATCCCTCGAGTTGGTGGCAGCCCCGGTGGTACCTCCTTTGGAAAAACATCGGCATACTCCTGCAAAAGATTAGTGACAGCAGGAGGCAAAGAAATAGATGTATCTTCGAGTGAAAATAAAGTTTCTTTGTAAACCAAAGCATAGCAAACAGTAGTACTAGCATCAATCTCATCCAAATCAGATTTGGTGGCAAAGTAACAAGAGCCTTTCAGCTTGATCTCATTTTTATTATGATGAACAGATTTGCTAGACTTCTTCTTATGTTTCTCAAGTTCATTAGCGACAATCTGATTTTCACTAGCAACAGCCTGATTCTTAAGTTTGCTAGATCTAGCAAGTTCATCTCTTAGAATAGACTCAGGAGACATGGGGTGCAACACAATCTTCTTGTCATTATGCACAAAAGAGTATTGATTTGTTTTACCAGAGTGCAAGGAATCTTTATCAAACTGCCATGGTCTACCTAACAACATAGAGCATGCTTGCATAGGCACAACATCGCAGTCAATGGAATCATGATAAGAACCAATGGCAAACTCTACCCTTACCAATCGGGTTACCTTCACCTTGCCGCTGCTGTTAAGCCACTGAATGTAGTAAGGCTGCGGGTGTGGTTTTGTGCTCAATGAAAGCTTCTCCACCATTTCAGCACTTGCCAAGTTGTTGCAGCTTCCTCCATCTATGATCACACGGCAAGAGCGTTCCTTGATCACACACTTGGTTTGAAACAAAGTGTGGCGCTGATTTTGTTCAGCCCTCTCCATTTGGGCACTTAGCACCCGCTGCACCATGAGGCTCTCATAGTGCTCAGCAGCTTCAGCCCTAATGTGCTCTTCGTCTTGTTGGAAATCATCTCCTTCCGCTACATTGTTAGCAGCAAGCAAAGCATATGTTTCTTCATCAAAATCACTAGCAGAGGAATACCCACCATCAGCTCGCACAATCATCACACGTGTGCTTGGGCAGTCCTTGCGTATGTGGCCATATCCTTTGCAGCGAGGCACTGAATATCCCTTGTTCTCCCGTGGATACCACCGAGGATGAACTCTTGGCAGATGTAGCCGTTGCTCCTCTAGTTGGTTCACTTGGGCATGGTACAGAATTTGTTGTAGAGGAGCGTGGCTTGATGGTCGAGGAAGATTGTGGGGTGCACGCTGCGTTGACGGTGCAGCAGCATTGGAGGGTGTCCATGGGCTAGCACGACCTGCAGGAATGTTAGCCCTCATGCTAGCTCGTCGTCCCTGCACTTCTCGCTCAGCTTTACAAGCAAGGTGAAATAAACGATTGACAGAATTATATTCCTTATAAGCTAGAATGTCCTGAATCTCCCGGTTCAGCCCACCCATAAATCTAGCTATGGCACCATCCTCATTTTCCTCTAGCCCGCAACGAAGCATACCCATTTGTAGCTCTTGATAGTACTCTTCTACAGATTTGGATCCTTGCCTCAATTGTTGCAACTTATGTAAAAGATCACGGGCATAATAAGAAGGAACAAAGCTGGCCCGCATGACCCGTTTCAAAGCATCCCAAGTTGGTGTGTTATTTGGGTTCTTAAGATGGTATTCAGACCACCAAACAGAGGCAAAGTCAGTAAACTCACTAGTTGCAGCCCTAACACGTTTGTCCTCAGGGAAATCATGGCAAGTAAATTTCTGATCAACAGCTAATTCCCAACTAAGGTACATATCAGGATTATACCTCCCATCAAAAGCAGGTATGGTGAATTTAATCTTGCCAAATGAGTCATCGGCACGTACCTCTTGCCGTGGTCGGCGAGGACCTGTCTCATGGCGGCGGCGATGTTGTTCGATGCGTCGATGACCATTCAGCTCCTCATCAAGCTCAGTGTCCGCTGCATATTCTTCTTCATCATGACCAGCAGCACTGCCCATGGTGTTGTTGTTGTTGTGATTGCGTCGTTCGAAACCATCACAGCGATTCTGTTCCATCCTCTCCAATAGCTCCAAGACACCTACAAGAGATGTATTAACAAAACCAAGAGTGCCTTCCAAGGAAGCCAACTTGGTGTTGGTCTCAATCTGAGCCGTCTCCAATTGACCAAGGCGCTCATTGGTGACACACGAACATCCTCATCAAGGTGTTCAGCATGGAGCCTCACTTTATGCTCAAAGTGTTGCAGCAAGGCTTTTGATCGAGGTGATTGTGGAGGGGTCCTTTCACCTTCTCCTGCCATGGTTAGTATGTAGCAAGGGAATCACAAGAAAATATGTCCTACCAACTAACTGAATTAGGTGGCAACAATTTTCATTCTCTCAGCATGTGCAACCGAAGTTCTTACATGTCCTTACCTTGCTATGCAGAGATGGTGTTGGCGACGACAAGAACAACACAAGTAGTAGCAAGTAGAACCCTGTGACGTTGTAGATAATTTGTGGAGCTGTAGGTGGCTTAAAAAATCAAGGTACAACTGGAACCACGTTAGTCAATGCAAGTTGAATAAGTGTTCAAAGATAGTATCGTGCTGGTCCTAGGCTAACCCGTGCTAGAGACGCGAGCCTAGACACAAATGTTGTCACCGGACAGTAGCAAACAATGGAAATGATGAGAGTAAATAGCATCAACTTAACCCCCTTCTTTTTTTTCTTTCTTTCTTTCTTTCTTTCCTCCTTTTCCTTTTTTTTTTCTATTTTTCTTTTCTTTTTTTTTTTTTTCTTTTCTTTTCTTTTCTTTTCGACAAGTAGCGCATAAACTGAACTTTTGCAATATGATTATAACAAGAATGCAGCAAGTAGCATAGACTTTCTTTTACTAGGGATAAGGATTGCAACAAGTAGTACAAATATGCAATTTGAACTCTCTTATTTTCAGAACTGAGTGTACTCAGATTTGCACCAAAAGGACAGGTGCATAAGGTAGTGTTTGTGTAGGTAGCGGCTGAAGGTGATGGTGGTGAGGGTTTCAGCGAAAAGGTGGAGAGAGCAGCGGTGCTTTTGGTGGTGGTGGTGGTGGTATTGGTGGAGATTGCAGCGGCTGAAGTGGGGGGAAGGCAACAGCGGATTGTGTGGTGACTAAAACGTGACAAGAACTCGAAACTCTAAAGGATTAGAACCTAAGAACCAGCACTTGACACCACGATGTAAAGCACAAACTCAACAAGCAAAGAACTAAGCAGATCAGCAAGATTCAAACTTGTGTTTGGAATTTCAGTTCTATCCTATTTTATATTTCTGGACTATAGGTAAAGTAATGAACGGTAAATCACTCACCAAAGAACCTTGCTCTGATTACCACATGATGGGACTAGGGGTTGTTCCTGATCTTTTGGTGAGTGTGGATAAACTCGATTTGGGGTGGATTCGACGTTGGCTGTCCGACTACAACGACCACAAGGTTGCTGCGCCTTAGCAACAGGTACACCGGCTCCGATTGTGATGTTCTTGTCGTGCCAAGAACATCAAGAACCTGCAAGCAACCGAGAACAAGCAAGAACAAGATGAACAAGCAAATAACTCACGGATTTAAGCCAAAGGCTGAATCTGAATCACAAGTTGGGGTCTTGAAACAAGCAAATCGGGTGGTCTAGCCGACACACGCGTTTACAAGGAAGAAGCAGCAGCTATCTTGCATCTAAACAAAACCCAACGTCATTCTGATGGCTGCTGGCTCTATTTATAAGGAGGAGAGCACAAGGGGGAGTGGGAAACCCTAATCTGGGCGTCCCTCAAAGGGTTGTAGTTAGTACAAGGCCCAGGCCCAAGCTGTAGGTCTCTGCGTCCTTTGGCTTGCTGCACACAGCTTCGGTAGATTCTGATAGTGGGGTTGGGCCCATGTGAAAGAGGACGATGCGCTCTTTCCAACAAGTCAAAAACCAGCTTCATTGGATTTTGTATCAAGGAGTTATGGTACTTTTGATGGAGTGTCCCCTGCTGTCTCGAGATGAGCTGCGCGCCCCATTAATGATGATTCCCACCTGTTCGGCTGCTCCATCCTCATCATGGGGTCTAAACATGAGGCAATGGAGTCTTGACCAACATTCCTAAGAATAAGACAATCATCACCATGATTTGGTAGCATCCAATTCTGAGACGAGTTTGTATGAACAGCGAGGAACGACTACCTGATAATTAAATTGTCGTGCTCGAGCTCTCGTCATCGGACCTTGTTGTGCAGCAGGTGTGGTTGTATCAATGGAAGGGATGTCCTCATCACTTTGTCTCCAAACGGACCGAAACGAGCTTCCACTTGGGCCTCGTCACCTAGTGGTACCATCGGGTGCGTTCAAAACGATTTATGAGCCTATGGTACATCTAGCGTAAACAATGCACCTATCTTGCACCGACACTAACACTATCTCCAAAAGGAAAGAAGTGAGATTCCACAACACCCACGTCACCTAGTAGTTCCATCGGGTGCATCCAAAACGATGTTTGAGCCTATGGTACATTCAACGCAAACCGTGCACCTATCTTGTGTCAAGATTAGCACTTTCCGGACCGAAACAAGCTTTCAATTGAGCCTCGTCACCTAGTGGTACCATCGAATGCGTCCAAAATGATTTCTGAGCCTATGGTGCGTCTAGTGCAAACCATGCACCTATCTTGCACCGACGCTACCACTGTCTCCAAACAGAAAGAAGTGAGATTCCACATGACCCAAGTCACCTAGAAGTTCCATTGAGTGTGTCCGAGCCTATGGTATGTTCGACGCAGACCGTGCACCTATCTTGCGTCAAGATTAGCACTATGTCCTGAAAGGATCGACACACGAGCTTCAACTTGAGCATCGTCACCTAGTGGTACCATCGGGTTGCATCCAAAAGGATTTCTGAGCCTATGGTATGTCTAGCGCAAACCATGCACCTATCTTGCACCGACACTAACATTGTCTCCAAATGGAAAGAATTGAAATTCCACATGACCCACGTCACCTAGGAGTTCCATCGGGTGCGTCCAAAATGATTTCCAACCCTATGGTACATTCGACGAAACCGCACACCCATGTTGCATCAAGATTAGCACCATCTCCAAACGGGACCGAAACAAGCTTTCACTTGAGCCTCGTCACCTAGGAGTACCAAAGGGTGCGCCCAAAATGATTTCTCGAGCCGATGGTACGCTTGGCGCAAACCATGCACCTATCTTGCACCGACACTAACACTATCTCCAAAGAGAAAGAAGTGAGATTCCACATGAGCCACGTCACCTAGGAGTTCCTTCGAGTGCGCCCAAAACAATTTATGAGCCTATGGTACATTCGACGCGAAACCGTGCACCTATCTTGCGCCAAGATTAGCACTATGTTCCAAAAGGACCAAAACGAGCTTTCACTTGAGCCTTGTCACCTTGGAGTACCATTAGGTGCGCCCAAAATGATTTCTGAGCTGATGGTACGTTTACGCAAAACCGTGCACCCTTTCTTGCACCGACACTAACACTATCTTCAAATGGAAAGAAGTGAGATTCCACATGACCCAAGTCACCTAGGAGTTCCATCGGTGCATCCAACACGATGTCTCGAGCCTATGGTGGTGTTTCGACGCAAACCGTGCACCTATCTTGCATCAAGATTTGCACTATCTTTGAAAGGACCGAAATGAGCTTCCACTTGAGCCTCGTCACCTAGTGGTACATTAGGTGCGCCCAAAACGATTTCTCGAGCCAATGGTACGTCTAGCGCAAACCATGCACTATCTTGCACCGACGCTAACGCTGTCTCCAAACGGAAAGAAGTGAGATTCCACATGACCCACGCCACATAGGAGTTCCATCGGTGCGCCCAAAATGATTTCCAACCCTATGGTACATTCGACGTAAAAACCGCACACCTATGTTTGCGTCAAGATTTAGCACCATCTCCAAATGGACCGAAACAAGCTTTCACTTGAGCCTTGTCGCCCAAAACCATTTTCTGAATTCCCTGTTGCATGTCTAGTGCAAACCATGCACCTATCTTGCAAACGACACAATGGAGTCTAACAACATTCCTCTCCAAATAGAAGGAAGCAAGAATCCAAATGACTCACGTCACCTAGGAGTTCCATCGGGTGCGCCGAAAACGATTTCTCGAGCCTATGGTACGCTCGACATCGGACCTTGTTGTGCACCTATGGTTTGCATCAAGATTAGCACTAGGTTTGAAAGGACCGAAATGAGCTTTCACTTGAGCATTGTCACCTTGGAGTACCATTAGCTGCGTCCAAAATGATTTATGAGCTGATGGTACGTTTGGCGTAAACAATGCACCTTTCTTGCACCGACACTAACACTATCTCCAAATGGAAAGAAGTGAGATTCCACATGACCCAAGTCACCTATGAGTTCCATCAGGTGCATCCAACACGATGTCTCGAGCCTATGGTACATTCGACGCATAAACCGTACATCTACCATGTGTCAAGATTAGCACATTCTCCAAATAGATGGAAACGAAGCTTTCACTTGAGCCTCGTCACCTAGGAGTTCCATCGAATGCGCCAAAACGATTTTGAGCCTATGGTACGCTTCTTAACGCAAAACCATGCACCTATCTTGCGCCAAGATTTGCACTATCTTTGAAAGGACCGAAATGAGCTTCAACTTGAGCCTCGTCACCTAGTGGTACATTAGGTGCGTCCAAAAAAATGACTTGAGCCTATGGTACTTCTAGCGCAAACCATGCACTATCTTGCACCGACGCTAACGCTGTCTCCAAAAAGGAAAGAAGTGAGATTCCACATGACCCACGTTACATAAGAGTTCCATCGGGTGCATCCAAAATGATTTCCAACTCTATGGTACGCTCGACACAAACCATGCACCTATCTTGCGTCATGATTAGCTTTGTCCCCAAAACGGACCGAAACGATGAGCTTCCACTTGGGCCTCGTGCACCTAGTGGTACCATCAGGTGCGTTCAAAACGATTTATGAGCCTATGGTACATCTGAGCGTCACCTAGAGAGTACCAAAGGGTGGCCCAAAATGATTTCTGAGCCGATGGTACGCTTGGCGCAAACCGTGCACCTATCTTGCACCGACACTAACACTATCTCCAAAGAGAAAGAAGTGAGATTCCACATGACCCACGTCACCTAGGAGTTCCTTCGAGTGAGTCCAAAACAATTTCTCGAGCCTGTGGTACACTTTCGACGCAAACCGTGCACCTATCTTGCATCAAGATTAGCACTATGTTTGAAAGGGACCGAAACGAGCTTCCACTTGAGCCTCGTCACCTAGTGGTACCATCGAGTGCGCCCAAAATGATTTATGAGATCCTGTTGCATGTCTAGCGCAAACCATGCACCTATCTTGCACCGACACTAACACTATCTCCAAACAGAAGGAAGCAAGAATCCAAATGACCCACGCCACCTAGGAGTTCCATCGGGTGCATCCAAAACGATTTTCGAGCCTATGGTACATTCGACGCAAACCGTGCACCTATCTTAAGTCAAGAATAGCACTAGGTTTGAAAGGACCGAAACGAGCTTTCACTTGAGCCTTGTCACCTTGGAGTACCATTAGGTGCGTCCAAAATGATTTCTGAGCTGATGGTGCGTTTAGCGCAAACCATGCACCTTTCTTGCACCGACACTAACACTATCTCCAAATGGAAAGAAGTGAGATTCCACATGACCCAAGTCACCTAGGAGTTCCATCAGAGTGCATCCAACATGATGTCTCGAGCCTATGGTACATTCGACGCAAACCGTGACATCTACCATGTGTCAAGATTAGCACATTCTCCAAATAGACCGAAACGAGCTTTCACTTGAGCCTCGTCACCTAGGAGTTCCATCAGGTGCATCCAAAATGATTTCGAGCCTATGGTACGTCTCGCGCGCAAACCATGCACCTATCTTGCGCCAAGATTTGCACTATCTTTGAAAGGACCGAAATGAGCTTCCACTTGAGCCTCGTCACCTAGTGGTACATTAGGGTGCGCCAAAATGACTTCCGAGCCTATGGTACTTCTAGCGCAAAACCATGCACTATCTTTGCACCGACGATTAACGCATGTCTCCAAACGGAAAGAAGTGAGATTCCACATGACCCACGTCACATAAGAGTTCCATCGGGTGCGCCCAAAATGATTTCCAACTCTATGGTACGTTCGACACAAACCGTGCACCTATCTTGCGTCATGATTAGCTTTGTCCCCAAACGGAGAAAAACGAAGCTTCCACTTGGGCCTCGTCACCTAGTGGTACCATCAGGTGCGTTCAAAAATTTCGATTTATGAGCCTATGGTACATCTCTAGCGTCATTAGGAGTACCAAAGGGTGCGTCCAAAATGATTCACCTAGTGAGTACCATCCGATCCAACGCTTACGCAAAGCGTGCACCTATCTTGCACCGACACTAACACTATCTCCAAAGAGAAAGAAGTGAGATTCCACATGAGCCACGTCACCTAGGAGTTCCTTCGAGTGCGTCCAAAACAATTTCTGAGCCTGTGGTACACTCGACGCAAACCGTGCACCTATCTTGCATCAAGATTAGCACTATGTTTGAAAGGACCGAAACGAGCTTTCACTTGAGCCTTGTCACCTTGGAGTACCATTAGGTGCGTCCAAAATGATTTCTGAGCTGATGGTACGTTTGGCGCAAACCGTGCACCTTTCTTGCACCGACACTAACACTATCTCCAAATGGAAAGAAGTGAGATTCCACATGACCCAAGTCACCTAGGAGTTCCATCAGGTGCATCCAACATGATGTCTGAGCCTATGGTACATTCGACTCAAACCGTACATCTACCATGTGTCAAGATTAGCACATTCTCCAAATAGACCGAAACGAAGCTTCACACTTGGAGCCTCGTCACCTAGGGAGTTCCATCGGGTGCCCAAAACGATTTTCGAGCCTATGGTACGTTTCGACGCAAACCGTGCACCTATCTTGCGGCCAAGATTTGCACTATCTTTGAAAGGACCGAAATGAGCTTCCACTTGAGCCTCGTCACCTAGTGGTACATTAGGTGCGCCCAAAATGACTTTCGAGCCTATGGTACTTCTAGCGCAAACCATGCACTATCTTGCACCGACGCTAACGCTGTCTCCAAACGGAAAGAAGTGAGATTCCACATGACCCACGTCACATAAGAGTTCCATCTCCAAAAGCGCCCAAAATGATTTCCAACTCTATGGTATGCTCGACACAAACCGTGCACCTATCTTGCGTCATGATTAGCTTTGTCCCCAAACGGACCGAAACTTGCTTCCACTTGGGCCTCCTCACCTAGTGGTACCATCAAGTGCGTTCAAAACGATTTATGAGCCTATGGTACATCTAGCGTCACCTAGGAGTACCAAAGGGTGCGTCCAAAA
Organism: Miscanthus lutarioriparius; assembly: GCA_904845875.1. Lineage (NCBI taxonomy): Eukaryota > Viridiplantae > Streptophyta > Magnoliopsida > Poales > Poaceae > Miscanthus > Miscanthus lutarioriparius. The sequence continues at coordinate 22,076 of CAJGYO010000560.1, forward strand.
TGATTTCTGAGCCGATGGTACGTTTGGCGCAAACCGTGCACATATCTTGCACCGACACTAACACTATCTCCAAAGAGAAAGAAGTGAGATTCCACATGAGCCACGTCACCTAGGAGTTCCTTCGAAAGCGCCCAAAACAATTTTCGAGCCTGTGGTACACTCGACGCAAACCGTGCACCTATCTTGCATCAAGATTAGCACTATGTTTGAAAGGACTGAAACGAGCTTTCACTTGAGCCTTGTCACCTTGGAGTACCATTAGGTGCGTCCAAAATGATTTCTGAGCTGATGGTACGTTTGGCGCAAACCGTGCACCTTTCTTGCACCGACACTAACACTATCTCCAAATGGAAAGAAGTGAGATTCCACATGACCCAAGTCACCTAGGAGTTCCATCAGGTGCATCCAACACGATGTCTGAGCCTATGGTACATTCGACGCAAACCGTACATCTGCCATGTGTCAAGATTAGCACATTCTCCAACTAGACCGAAACGAGCTTTCACTTGAGCCTTGTCACCTAGGAGTTCCATCGGGTGCGTCGAAAACGATTTCCGAGCCTATGGTACGTTCGACGCAAACCGTGGACCTATCTTGCGTCAAGATTAGCACTATCTTTGAAAGGACCGAAATGAGCTTCCACTTGAGCATCGTCACCTAGTGGTACCATCAGGTGCATCCAAAAGGATTTCTGAGCCTATGGTATGTCTAGCGCAAACCATGCACTTATCTTGCACCAACACTAACACTGTCTCCAAACGGAAAGAAGTGAGATTCCACATGACCCACGTCCCATAAGAGTTCCATCGGGTGCGTCCAAAATGATTTCCAACTCTATGGTACGTTCGACACAAACCGTGCACCTATCTTGCGTCATGATTAGCTTTGTCCCCAAACGGACCGAAACGAGCTTCCACTTGGGCCTCGTCACCTAGTGGTACCATCAGGTGCGTTCAAAACGATTTATGAGCCTATGGTACATCTAGCGTCACCTAGGAGTACCAAAGGGTGCGTCCAAAATGATTTCTGAGCCGATGGTACGTTTGGCGCAAACCGTGCACCTATCTTGCACCGACACTAACACTATCTCCAAAGAGAAAGAAGTGAGATTCCACATGACCCACGTCACCTAGGAGTTCCTTCGAGTGTGTCCAAAACAATTTCTGAGCCTGTGGTACACTCGACGCAAACCGTGCACCTATCTTGCATCAAGATTAGCACTATGTTTGAAAGGACCGAAACGAGCTTTCACTTGAGCCTTGTCACCTTGGAGTACCATTAGGTGCGTCCAAAATGATTTCTGAGCTGATGGTACGTTTGGCGCAAACCGTGCACCTTTCTTGCACCGACACTAACACTATCTCCAAATGGAAAGAAGTGAGATTCCACATGACCCAAGTCACCAAGGAGTTCCATCAGGTGCATCCAACACGATGTCTGAGCCTATGGTACATTCGACGCAAACCGTACATCTTCCATGTGTCAAGATTAGCACATTCTCCAACTAGACCGAAATGAGCTTTCACTTGAGCCTTGTCACCTAGGAGTTCCATCGGGTGCGTCGAAAACGATTTCCGAGCCTATGGTACGTTCGACGCAAACCGTGGACCTATCTTGCGTCAAGATTTGCACTATCTTTGAAAGGACCGAAATGAGCTTCCACTTGAGCCTCGTCACCTAGTGGTACATTAGGTGCGTCCAAAATGACTTCTGAGCCTATGGTACTTCTAGCGCAAACCATGCACTATCTTGCACCGACGCTAACGCTGTCTCCAAACGGAAAGAAGTGAGATTCCACATGACCCACGTCACATAAGAGTTCCATCGGGTGCGTCCAAAATGATTTCCAACTCTATGGTACGTTCGACACAAACCGTGCACCTATCTTGCGTCATGATTAGCTTTGTCCCCAAACGGACCGAAACGAGCTTCCACTTGGGCCTCGTCACCTAGTGGTACCATCAGGTGCGTTCAAAACGATTTATGAGCCTATGGTACATCTAGCGTCACCTAGGAGTACCAAAGGGTGCGTCCAAAATGATTTCTGAGCCGATGGTACGTTTGGCGCAAACCGTGCACCTATCTTGCACCGACACTAACACTATCTCCAAAGAGAAAGAAGTGAGATTCCACATGACCCACGTCACCTAGGAGTTCCTTCGAGTGTGTCCAAAACAATTTCTGAGCCTGTGGTACACTCGACGCAAACCGTGCACCTATCTTGCATCAAGATTAGCACTATGTTTGAAAGGACCGAAACGAGCTTTCACTTGAGCCTTGTCACCTTGGAGTACCATTAGGTGTGTCCAAAATGATTTCTGAGCTGATGGTACGTTTGGCGCAAACCGTGCACCTTTCTTGCACCGACACTAACACTATCTCCAAATGGAAAGAAGTGAGATTCCACATGACCCAAGTCACCTAGGAGTTCCATCAGGTGCATCCAACACGATGTCTGTGCCTATGGTACGTTCGACGCAAACCGTGCACCTATCTTGCATCAAGATTTGCACTATCTTTGAAAGGACCGAAATGAGCTTCCACTTGAGCCTCGTCACCTAGTGGTACATTAGGTGCGTCCAAAACGACTTCTGAGCCTATGGTACATCTAGCGCAAACCATGCACTATCTTGCACCGACGCTAACACTGTCTCCAAACGGAAAGAAGTGAGATTCCACATGACCCACGTCACATAGGAGTTCCATCGGGTGCGTCCAAAATGATTTCCAACTCTATGGTACGTTCGACACAAACCGTGCACCTATCTTGCGTCATGATTAGCTCTGTCTCCAAACGGACCGAAACGAGCTTCCACTTGGGCCTCGTCACCTAGTGGTACCATCGGGTGCGTTCAAAACAATTTATGAGCCTACGGTACATCTAGCGTAAACAATGCACCTATCTTGCACCGACACTAACACTATCTCCAAAAGGAAAGAAGCGAGATTCCACAAGACCCACGTCACCTAGGAGTTCCATCGGGTGCATCCAAAATGATGTTCGAGCCTATGGTACATTCAACGCAAACCGTGCACCTATCTTGTGTCAAGATTAGCACTTTCTCCAAACGGACCGAAACAAGCTTTCACTTGAGCCTCGTCACCTAGTGGTACCATCAAATGCGTCCAAAATGATTTCTGAGCCTATGGTGCATCTAGTGCAAACCATGCACCTATCTTGCATTGACGCTACCACTGTCTCCAAACAGAAAGAAGTGAGATTCCACATGAACCAAGTCACCTAGGAGTTCCATTGAGTTTGTCCAAAGCAATGTCAGAGCCTGTGGTACGTTCGACGCAGACCGTGCACCTATCTTGCGTCAAGATTAGCACTATGTCTGAAAGGATCGACACGAGCTTCCACTGGAGCATCGTCACCTAGTGGTACCATCAGGTGCATCCAAAAGGATTTCTGAGCCTATGGTATGTCTAGCGCAAACCATGCACTTATCTTGCACCAACACTAACACTGTCTCCAAACGGAAAGAATTGAGATTCCACATGACACACGTCACCTAGGAGTTCCATCGGGTGCGTCCAAAATGATTTCCAACCCTATGGTACATTCGACGTAAACCGCACACCCATGTTGCGTCAAGATTAGCACCATCTCCAAACGGTTTGAAACAAGCTTTCACTTGAGCCTCGTCACCTAGGAGTACCAATGGGTGCGTCCAAAATGATTTCTGAGCCGATGGTACGTTTGGCGCAAACCGTGCACCTATCTTGCACCGACACTAACACTATCTCCAAAGAGAAAGAAGTGAGATTCCACATGAGCCACGTCACCTAGGAGTTCCTTCGAGTGCGTCCAAAACAATTTCTGAACCTGTGGTACACTCGACGCAAACCGTGCACCTATCTTGCGTCAAGATTAGCACTATGTTTGAAAGGACCGAAACGAGCTTTCACTTGAGCCTTGTCACCTTGGAGTACCATTAGCTGCGTCCAAAATGATTTCTGAGCTGATGGTACGTTTGGCGCAAACCGTGCACCTTTCTTGCACCGACACTAACACTATCTCCAAATGGAAAGAAGTGAGATTCCACATGACCCAAGTCACCTAGGGGTTCCATCAGGTGCATCCAACACGATGTCTGAGCCTATGGTACATTCGACGCGAACCGTACATCTACCATGTGTCAAGATTAGCACATTCTCCAAATAGACCAAAACGAGCTTTCACTTGAGCCTCGTCACCTAGGAGTTCCATCGGGTGCGTCGAAAACGATTTCCGAGCCTATGGTACGTTCGACGCAAACCGTGCACCTATCTTGCGTCAAGATTTGCACTATCTTTGAAAGGACCGAAATGAAATTCAACTTGAGCCTCGTCACCTAGTGGTACATTAGGTGCGTCCAAAATGACTTCTGAGCCTATGGTACTTCTAGCGCAAACCATGCACTATCTTGCACCGACGCTAACGCTGTCTCCAAATGGAAAGAAGTGAGATTCCACATGACCCACGTCACATAAGAGTTCCATCGGGTGCGTCCAAAATGATTTCCAACTCTATGGTACGTTCGACACAAACCGTGCACCTATCTTGCGTCATGATTAGCTTTGTCCCCAAACGGACCGAAACGAGCTTCCACTTGGGCCTCGTCACCTAGTGGTACCATCAGGTGATAGAGCTGGAGTACCCGATCTTTCGGTGAGTGGAGGATAACTACGATTTGGTGGGTGTCGACCCTCGCGATCCGACTACGACGAACAAGTCCGTGGCGCCTTAGCAATCGCTGAACCAACTCCCGATGGTTATTGACCTTGCTGGTGCGAGATCAACCTGATCACGAAGATCAATTCCTGCAGGCAATCGAAGAACAAGCAAGAATTTGAGGTGAGCAACCCTGAATATTACTCGAAGGTGGGGTTCTGAATTACACGAAGACGAAGCTTCGGAAGTAGCAATGGCTAACTTAAGCAAAACAAAACCCAAGCCAAAGAGGGGGCGCAGCCCTTGGCTAAATAGGGGGAGGAGGGAGGAAGGAGGACGCCCAGCCTGCCCACAAGGTAGGGAATAGGCGCCCAAACAGCCACACACCATCTCCTTGATTCCCTTTCCTGATTTAAATGGTACAGCACCTTCCTGGTTATTTCTTGACAAAACTAAAAACACATAGGTGGCGCAGCACCTAGACATTATTCTGGGCAGGTTCATCATGAGCATAGATGGCGCATGCACTTAGGAAACTTCTGGTCCTTCATTCTTCAAAATCATCACGAAGTTTAATTCACGTGCACGAGCTCGAGTGATGGGTCCTGGTGGCGCCTGTGCTGGTTCAGTTGGAGTAGCCATTCCCGTGTCAGTGTTGATGTCCTCATCATCAGGTGCGTTCAAAACGATTTATGAGCCTATGGTACATCTAGCGTGCTCAGAAACGGCGTCAACAGTCCAAAAATCACCGAGAGGTCTATTCTGTCCAGGGTGCTGCGCCACCTTAAGTTAGCCCAATGGGCTTGTATCATTTAGAGTCCAGTAGGGACGCGTCCTAGGGTTGGAGCACGACCCAAACTGTCTTGTGGTCGTCCTCCACACGTCATATACCCCTTAGCCGCCACCAGGAACACTTGGGTTTTGTTTAGATCAAGTTTAGCCTTTGCTACTTGCTTGTAGGCGCGCGTGCTGATCCAGCCGCCCGTCTCCTTGTCTTCAGAACCCCACTCATCATAAGATTCAGTTTGAGGCTTTCAATTTCATCTTGCAAATTCAGTGCTTGTTTCCTTGTTCTTGCTAGTTCTTCGATTGCTTGCAGGACGGGAGCCCTAGTGGCTGGTTGTCGCGCTCCACAAGATCGTGATGGCCTTTGGAGGTGGTGTATCGGTTGCTAAGGCGCGGTCTTGGAAGGCTGTAGTCGGGCCGTGAACGTCATCTCCATCCACCAAATCGGGTGATCTCACGCCTCTCATCGAAAGATCGTCCATAAGCCCTAGCGGGTTCATATCAAGCACCATCTCCAAATGGTCCGAAACAAGTTTCACTTGAGCCTCATCACCTAGGAGTACCAAAGGGTGCGTCCAAAATGATTTCTGAGCCGATGGTACGTTTGGCGCAAACCGTGCACCTATCTTGCACCGACACTAACACTATCTCCAAAGAGAAAGAAGTGAGATTCCACATGACCCACGTCACCTAGGAGTTCCTTCGAGTGCGTCCAAAACAATTTCTGAGCCTGTGGTACACTCGACGCAAACCGTGCACCTATCTTGCATCAAGATTAGCACTATGTTTGAAAGGACCGAAACAAGCTTCCACTTGAGCCTCGTCACCTAGAGGTACCATCGAGTGCGTCCAAAACGATTTCTGAACCTGTTGCATGTCTAGCGCAAACCATGCACCTATCTTGCACCGACACTAACACTGTCTCCAAACAGAAGGAAGCAAGAATCCAAATGACCCACGTCAACTAGGAGTTCCATCGGGTGCGTCGAAAACGATTTCCGAGCCTGTGGTACGTTCGACGCAAACCGTGCACCTATCTTGCGTCAAGATTAGCACTAAGTTTGAAAGGACCGAAACGAGCTTTCACTGGAGCCTTGTCACCTTGGAGTACCATTAGGTGCGTCCAAAATGATTTCTGAGCTGATGGTACGTTTGGCGCAAACCGTGCACCTTTCTTGCACCGACACTAACACTATCTCCAAATGGAAAGAAGTGAGATTACACATGACCCAAGTCACCTAGGAGTTCCATCAGGTGCATCCAACACGATGTCTGAGCCTATGGTCCATTCGACGCAAACCGTACATCTACCATGTGTCAAGATTAGCACATTCTCCAAATAGACCGGAACGAGCTTTCACTTGAGCCTCGTCACCTAGGAGTTCCATCGGGTGCGTCGAAATCGATATCCGAGCCTATGGAACGTTCGACGCAAACCGTGGACCTATCTTGCGTCAAGATTAGCACTATCTTTGAAAGGACCGAAATGAGCTTCCACTTGAGCCTCGTCACCTAGTGGTACATTAGGTGCGTCCAAAACGACTTCTGAGCCTATGGTACGTCTAGCGCAAACCATGCACTATCTTGCACCGACGCTAAAGCTGTCTCCAAACGGAAAGAAGTGAGATTCCATATGACCCACGTCACATAGGAGTTCCATCAGGTGCGTCCAAAATGATTTCCAACTCTATGGTACGTTCGACACAAACCGTGCACCTATCTTGCGTCATGATTAGCTTTGTCTCCAAACGGACCGAAACGAGCTTCCACTTGGGCCTCGTCACCTAGTGGTACCATCGGGTGCGTTCAAAACGATTTATGAGCCTATGGTACATCTAGCGTAAACAATGCACCTATCTTGCACCGACACTAACACTATCTCCAAAAGGAAAGAAGTGAGATTCCACAAGACCCACGTCACCTAGGAGTTCCATCGGGTGCATCCAAAACGATGTTCGAGCCTATGGTACATTCAACGCAAACCGTGCACCTATCTTGTGTCAAGAGTAGCACTTTCTCGAAACGGACCGAAACAAGCTTTCACTTGAGCCTCGTCACCTAGTGGTACCATCGAATGCGTCCAAAATGATTTCTGAGCCTATGGTGCGTCTAGTGCAAACCATGCACCTATCTTGCACCGACGCTACCACTGTCTCCAAATAGAAAGAAGTGAGATTCCACATGACCCAAGTCACCTAGGAGTTCCATTGAGTGTGTCCAAAACAATGTCAGAGCCTATGGTACGTTCGACGCAGACCGTGCACCTATCTTGCGTCAAGATTAGCACTATGTCTGAAAGGATCGACACGAGCTTCCACTTGAGCATCGTCACCTAGTGGCACCATCAGGTGCATCCAAAAGGATTTCTGAGCCTATGGTATGTCTAGCGCAAACCATGCACCTATCTTGCACCGACACTAACACTGTCTCCAAACGGAAAGAATTGAGATTCCACATGACCCACGTCACCTAGGTGTTCCATCGGGTGCGTCCAAAATGATTTCCAACCCTATGGTACATTCGACGTAAACCGCACACCCATTTGCGTCAAGATTAGCACCATCTCCAAACGGACCGAAACAAGCTTTCACTTGAGCCTCGTCACCTAGGAGTACCAAAGGGTGCGTCCAAAATGATTTCTGAGCCGATGGTACGTTTGGCGCAAACCGTGCACCTATCTTGCACCGACACTAACACTATCTCCAAAGAGAAAGAAGTGAGATTCCACATGACCCACGTCACCTAGGAGTTCCTTCGAAAGCGTCCAAAACAATTTCGAGCCTATGGTACACTCGACGCAAACCGTGCACCTATCTTGCGTCAAGATTAGCACTATGTTTGAAAGGACCGAAACGAGCTTCCACTTGAGCCTCGTCACCTAGTGGTACCATCGACTGCGTCCAAAACGATTTTTGAACCTGTTGCATGTCTAGCGCAAACCATGCACCTATCTTGCACCGACACTAACACTGTCTCCAAACAGAAGGAAGCAAGAATCCAAATGACCCACGTCACCTAGGAGTTCCATCAGGTGCGTCGAAAATGATTTCCGAGCCTATGGTACGTTCGACGCAAACCGTGCACCTATCTTGCGTCAAGATTAGCACTAGGTTTGAAAGGACCGAAACGAGCTTTCACTTGAGCCTTGTCACCTTGGAGTACCATTAATGATGATTCCCACCTGTTCGGCTGCTCCATCCTCGTCATGGGGTCTAAACATGAGGCAATGGAGTCTTGACCAACATTCCTAAGAATAAGACAATCATCACCATGATTTAGTAGCATCCAATTCTGAGACGAGTTTGTATGAACAGCGAGGAATGACTTTACCTGATAATTAAGTTGTCGTGCTCGAGCTCTCGTCATCGGACCTTGTTGTGCAGCAGGTGTGGTTGTATCAATGGAAGGGATGTCCTCATCACTTTGTCTCCAAACGGACCGAAACGAGCTTCCACTTGGGCCTCGTCACCTAGTGGTACCATCGGGTGCGTCAAAACGATTTATGAGCCTATGGTACATCTAGCGTAAACAATGCACCTATCTTGCACCGACACTAACACTATCTCCAAAAGGAAAGAAGTGAGATTCCACAAGACCCACGTCACCTAGGAGTTCCATCGGGTGCATCCAAAACGATGTTCGAGCCTATGGTACATTCAACGCAAACCGTGCACCTATCTTATGTCAAGATTAGCACTTTCTCCAAACGGACGGAAACAAGCTTTCACTTGAGCCTCGTCACCTAGTGGTACCATCGAATGCGTCCAAAATGATTTCTGAGCCTATGGTGCTTCTAGTGCAAACCATGCACCTATCTTGCACCGACGCTACCACTTTGTCTCCAAACAGAAAGAAGTGAGATTCCACATGACCCAAGTCACCTAGGAGTTCCATTGAGTGTGTCCAAAACAATGTCGAGCCTATGGTACGTTCGGACGCAGACCGTGCACCTATCTTGCGTCAAGATTAGCACTATGTCTGAAAGGATCGACACGAGCTTCCACTTGAGCATCGTCACCTAGTGGTACCATCAGGTGCATCCAAAAGGATTTCTGAGCCTATGGTATGTCTAGCGCAAACCATGCACCTATCTTGCACCGACACTAACACTGTCTCCAAACGGAAAGAATTGAGATTCCACATGACCCAAGTCACCTAGGAGTTCCATCAGGTGCATCCAACAGGATTCTGAGCCTATGGTACGCAAACCGTGCACCTATCTTGCATCAAGATTTGCACTATCTTTGAAAGGACCGAAATGAGCTTCCACTAGAGCCTCGTCACCTAGTGGTACATTAGGTGCGTCCAAAACGACTTCTGAGCCTATGGTACGTCTAGCGCAAACCATGCACTATCTTGCACCGACGCTAACGCTGTCTCCAAACGGAAAGAAGTGAGATTCCACATGACCCACGTCACATAGGAGTTCCATCGGGTGCGTCCAAAATGATATCCAACTCTATGGTACGTTCGACACAAACCATGCACCTATCTTACGTCATGATTTGCTTTGTCTCCAAATGGACCGAAACGAGTTTCCACTTGGGCCTCGTCACCTAGTGGTACCATCGGGTGCGTTCAAAATGATTTATGAGCCTATGGTACATCTAGCGTATACAATGCACCTATCTTGCACCGAAACTAACACTATCTCCAAAAGGAAAGAAGTGAGATTCCACAAGACCCACGTCACCTAGGAGTTCCATCGGGTGCATCCAAAACGATGTTCGAGCCTATGGTACATTCAACGCAAACCGTGCACCTATCTTGTGTCAAGATTAGCACTTTCTCCAAACGGACCGAAACAAGCTTTCAATTGAGCCTCGTCACCTAGTGGTACCATCGAATGCGTCCAAAATGATTTCTGAGCCTATGGTGCGTCTAGTGCAAACCATGCACCTATCTTGCACCGACGCTACCACTGTCTCCAAACAGAAAGAAGTGAGATTCCACATGACCCAAGTCACCTAGAAGTTCCATTGAGTGTGTCCGAGCCTATGGTACGTTCGACGCAGACCGTGCACCTATCTTGCGTCAAGATTAGCACTATGTCTGAAAGGATCGTCACGAGCTTCCACTTGAGCATCGTCACCTAGTGGTACCATCAGGTGCATCCAAAAGGATTTCTGAGCCTATGGTATGTCTAGCGCAAACCATGCACCTATCTTGCACCGACACTAAAACTGTCTCCAAACAGAAAGAATTGAGATTCCACATGAGCCACGTCACCTAGGAGTTCCATCGGGTGCGTCCAAAATGATTTCCAACCCTATGGTACATTCGACGTAAACCGCACACCCATGTTGCGTCAAGATTAGCACCATCTCCAAACGGTCTGAAACAAGCTTTTACTTGAGCCTCGTCACCTAGGAGTACCAAAGGGTGCGTCCAAAATGATTTCTGAGCCGATGGTACGTTTGGCGCAAACCATGCACCTATCTTGCACCGACACTAACACTATCTCCAAAGAGAAAGAAGTGAGATTCCACATGAGCCTCGTCACCTAGGAGTTCCTTCGAGTGCGTCCAAAACAATTTCTTAGCCTATGGTACACTCGACGCAAACCGTGCACCTATCTTGCGTCAAGATTAGCACTATGTTTGAAAGGACCGAAACGAGCTTTCACTTGAGCCTTGTCACCTTGGAGTACCATTAGGTGCGTCCAAAATGATTTCTGAGCTGATGGTACGTTTGGCGCAAACCGTGCACCTTTCTTGCACCGACACTAACACTATCTTCAAATGGAAAGAAGTGAGATTCCACATGACCCAAGACACCTAGGAGTTCCATCAGGTGCATCCAACACGATGTCTGAGCCTATGGTACGTTCGACGCAAACCGTGCACCTATCTTGCATCAAGATTTGCACTATCTTTGAAAGGACCGAAATGAGCTTCCACTTGAGCCTCGTCACCTAGTGGTACATTAGGTGCGTCCAAAATGACTTCGAGCCTATGGTACGCCTAGCGCAAACCATGCACTATCTTGCACCGACGCTAACGCTGTCTCCAAACGGAAAGAAGTGAGATTCCACATGACCCACGTCACATAGGAGTTCCATCGGGTGCGTCCAAAATGATTTCCAACCCTATGGTACATTCGACGTAAATCGCACACCCATGTTGCGTCAAGATTAGCACCATCTCCAAACGGACCGAAACAAGCATTCACTTGAGCCTCGTCACCTAGGAGTACCAAAGGGTGCGTCCAAAATGATTTCTGAGCCGATGGTACGTTTGGCGCAAACCGTGCACCTATCTTGCACCGACACTAACACTATCTCCAAAGAGAAAGAAGTGAGATTCCACATGACCCACGTCACCTAGGAGTTCCTTCGAGTGCGTCCAAAACAATTTCTGAGCCTGTTGTACACTCGACGCAAACCGTGCAACTATCTTGCATCAAGATTAGCACTATGTTTGAAAGGACCGAAACGAGCTTCCACTTGAGCCTCGTCACCTAGTGGTACCATCGAGTGCGTCCAAAACAATTTCTGAACCTGTTGCATGTCTAGCGCAAATCATGCACCTATCTTGCACCGACACTAACACTGTCTCCAAACAGAAGGAAGCAAGAATCCAAATGACCCACGTCACCTAGGAGTTCCATTGGGTGCGTCAAAAATGATTTCCGGGCCTATGGTACGTTCGACGCAAACCGTGCACCTATCTTGCGTCTAGATTAGCACTAGGTTTGAAAGGACCGAAACGAGCTTTCACTTGAGCCTTGTCACCTTGGAGTACCATTAGGTGCGTCCAAAATGATTTCTGAGCTGATGGTACGTTTGGCGCAAACCGTGCACCTTTCTTGCACCGACACTAACACTATCTCCAAATGGAAAGAAGTGAGATTCCACATGACCCAAGTCACCTAGGAGTTCCATCAGGTGCATCCAACACGATGTCTGAGCCTATGGTACATTCGGATTTAAATCGTACATCTACCATGTGTCAAGATTAGCACATTCTCCAAATAGACCGAAACGAGCTTTCACTTGAGCCTCGTCACCTAGGAGTTCCATCGGGTGCGTCGAAAACGATTTCCGAGCCTATGGTACGTTCGACGCAAACCGTGGACCTATCTTGCGTCAAGATTAGCACTATCTTTGAAAGGACCGAAATGAGCTTCCACTTGAGCCTCGTCACCTAGTGGTACATTAGGTGCGTCCAAAATGACTTCTGAGCCTATGGTACGTCTAGCGCAAACCATGCACTATCTTGCACCGACGCTAACGTTGTCTCCAAACGAAAAGAAGTGAGATTCCATATGACCCACGTCACATAGGAGTTCCATTCGGGTGCGTCCAAAATGATTTCCAACTCTATGGTACGTTCGACACAAACCGTGCACCTATCTTGCGTCATGATTAGCTTTGTCTCCAAACGGACCGAATCGAGCTTCTACTTGGGCATCGTCACCTAGTGGTACCATCGGGTGCGTTCAAAACGATTTATGAGCCTATGGTACATCTAGCGTAAACAATGCACCTATCTTGCACCGACACTAACACTATCTCGAAAAGGAAAGAAGTGAGATTCCACAAGACCCACGTCACCTAGGAGTTCCATCGGGTGCATCCAAAATGATGTTCGAGCCTATGGTACATTCAACGCAAACCGTGCACCTATCTTGTGTCAAGATTAGCACTTTCTCCAAACGGACCGAAATAAGCTTTCACTTGAGCCTCGTCACCTAGTGGTACCATCGAATGCGTCCAAAATGATTTCTGAGCCTATGGTGCGTCTAGTGCAAACCATGCACCTATCTTGCACCGACGCTACCACTGTCTCCAAACAGAAAGAAGTGAGATTCTGATGAGGACATCATTGGCTCAAATATGACCATGCCAACCACTTCTATACCAAAGGTGCAACCATTCTACATGAGGCTTATCATTGATGCATTTGATGAATTGGTGCTCCACCCTAAAATGTGTATATTTTTATTTTCAGAATTACTTACATGGATCAAGGGAAGGTTTGATTGCATATGGAAAGCATGGAAGGTTAATGAAGTTGATTGGGGACCAAATCCAAGTATTCCCAACGTCCTCCACCTGGACACCACGTCACTTTTGGTCCAAGGAAAGAAAGAGATCAAATCCAACACGTTTTGGGGCTGGATTCGGACTCCAGGACAGCTCCAACTTGTGATGTTCACCACAGTCGCATACGGACTCGGATTGGGGCGTTCAAGTACTTCATGGAATCCTTATGAAGTCTATTTTCACATGGATCTGGAATCAAGTCCATATCTGTTCTGAGGCGGCCGCAATGACCGAATTACTACCGAGAGGTTTTCTGTTCAAAGGTGCTGTGTCGCCTTAGTTTGGTCCAATGGGCCGTGTATCAAGTTGGGTCCATTAGGGACACGTCCTAGGGTTGGATCACGACCCCAACACCCTGGTGGTCGTCCTTCCACCTTCATATACCCCTTAGCCGCCACCAAGAACAGTTGGGTTTTGTTTGTTGAAAGTTTAGCCATTGCTACTTCCTTGTAGACGCGTGTGTCGACTAGACCATCCGTTCTACTTGATTCAGAACCCCAACTTTATGAGTTCAGATTGGTTTTTCATCTCCATATTTGCAATTGAGTTGCTTGTTCTACTTGTTCTTGCTTGTTTACTCGATTGCTTGCAGGAATTACCCTAGTGGTTTGGTTGATCGTGCTCCACAAGATCGCGACGGCCGTTGGAGGTGGTGTATCGGTTGCTAAGGCGCAGCTTGGAAGGCTGTAGTCGGGCCGTGAACGTCATCTCCATCCCCAAATCGAGTTATCCACCTTCTCTCATCGAAAGATTGGGATTCACCCTAGCGGGTTCATATCAGATTCCACATGACCCAAGTCACCTAGGAGTTCCATTGAGTGTGTCCAAAACAATGTCAGAGCCTATGGTACGTTTGACGCAGACCGTGCGCCTATCTTGCGTCAAGATTAGCCCTATGTCTGAAAGGATCGACACGAGCTTCCACTTGAGCATCGTCACCTAGTGGTACCATCAGGTGCATCCAAAAGGATTTCTGAGCCTATGGTATGTCTAGCGCAAACCATGCACCTATCTTGCACCGACACTAACACTGTCTCCAAACGGAAAGAATTGAGATTCCACATGACCCACGTCACCTAGGAGTTCCATCGGGTGCGTCCAAAATGATTTCCAACCCTATGGTACATTCGACGTAAACCGCACACCCATGTTGCGTCAAGATTAGCACCATCTCCAAACGGACCGAAACAAGCTTTCACTTGAGCCTCGTCACCTAGGAGTACCAAAGGGTGCGTCCAAAATGATTTCTGAGCCGATGGTACGTTTGGCGCAAACCGTGCACCTATCTTGCACCGACACTAACACTATCTCCAAAGAGAAAGAAGTGAGATTCCACATGACCCACGTCACCTAGGAGTTCCTTCGAGTGCGTCCAAAACAATTTCTGAGCCTATGGTACACTCGACGCAAACCGTGCACCTATCTTGCGTCAAGATTAGCACTATGTTTGAAAGGGCCGAAACGAGCTTCCACTTGAGCCTCGTCACCTAGTGGTACCATCGACTGCGTCCAAAACGATTTCTGAACCTGTTGCATGTCTAGCGCAAACCATGCACCTATCTTGCACCGACACTAACACTGTCTCCAAACAGAAGGAAGCAAGAATCCAAATGACCCACGTCACCTAGGAGTTCCATCGGGTGCGTCGAAAACAATTTCCGAGCCTATGGTACGTTCGACGCAAACCGTGCACCTATCTTGTGTCAAGGTTAGCACTTTCTCCAAAGGGTCCAACACAAGCTTTCACTTGAGCCTCATCACCTAGGAGTACCATCGGGTGCGTCCAAAACGATTTCTGAGCCGATGGTACGTTTGGCGCAAACCGTGCACCTTTCATGCACCGACACTAACACTGTCTCAAATGAAAAGAAGTGAGATTCCACATGACCCAAGTCACCTAGGAGTTCCATCAGGTGCATCCAACACGATGTCTGAGCCTATGGTACATTCGACGCAAACCGTACATCTACCATGTGTCAAGATTAGCACATTCTCCAAATAGACCGGAACGACCTTTCACTTGAGCCTCGTCACCTAGGAGTTCCATCGGGTGCGTCGAAAACGATTTCCGAGCCTATGGTACGTTCGACGCAAACCGGGCACCTATCTTGCGTCCAGATTAGCACTATCTTTGAAAGGACCGAAATGAGCTTCGACTTAGCCTCGTCACCTAGTGGTACATTAGGTGCGTCCAAAACGACTTCTGAGCCTATGGTACGTCTAGCGCAAACCATGCACTATCTTGCACGGACGCAAACGCTGTCTCCAAACGGAAAGAAGTGAGATTCCACATGACCCACGTCACATAGGAGTACCATTCGGGTGCGTCCAAAATGATTTCCTACTCTATGGTACGTTCGACACAAACCGTGCACCTATCTTGCGTCATGATTAGCTTTGTCTCCAAACGGACCGAATCGAGCTTCCACTTGGGCCTCGTCACCTAGTGGTACCATCGGGTGCGTTCAAAACGATTTATGAGCCTATGGTACATCTAGCGTAAACAATGCACCTATCTTGCACCGACACTAACACTATCTCCAAAAGGAAAGAAGTGAGATTCCACAAGACCCACGTCACCTAGGAGTTCCATCGGGTGCATCCAAAACGATGTTTGAGCCTATGGTACATTCAACGCAAACCGTGCACCTATCTTGTGTCTAGATTAGCACTTTCTCCAAACAGACCGAAACAAGCTTTCACTTGAGCCTCGTCACCTAGTGGTACCATCGAATGCGTCCAAAATGATTTCTGAGCCTATGGTGCGTCTAGTGCAAACCATGCACCTATCTTGCACCGACGTTACCACTGTCTCCAAACAGAAAGAAGTGAGATTCCACATGACCCAAGTCACCTAGGAGTTCCATCGGGTGCGTTGAAAACGATTTCCGAGCCTATGGAACGTTCGACGCAAACCGTGCACCTATCTTGCGTCAAGATTAGCACTATGTCTGAAAGGATCGACACGAGCTTCCACTTGAGCATCGTCACCTAGTGGTACCATCAGGTGCATCCAAAAGGATTTCTGAGCCTATGGTATGTCTAGCGCAAACCATGCACCTATCTTGCACCGACACTAACACTGTCTCCAAACGGAAAGAATTGAGATTCCACATGACCCACGTCACCTAGGAGTTCCATCGGGTGCGTCCAAAATGATTTCCAACCCTATGGTACATTCGACATAAACCGCACACCCATGTTGCGTCAAGATTAGCACCATCTTCAAACGGACCAAAACAAGCTTTCACTTGAGCCTCGTCACCTAGGAGTACCAAAGGGTGCGTCCAAAATGATTTCTGAGCCGATGGTACGTTTGGCGCAAACCGTGCACCTATCTTACACCGACACTAACACTATCTCCAAAGAGAAAGAAGTGAGATTCCACATGACCCACGTCACCTAGGAGTTCCTTCGAAAGCGTCCAAAACAATTTCTCGAGCCTGTGGTACACTCGACGCAAACCGTGCACCTATCTTGCATCAAGATTAGCACTATGTTTGAAAGGACGAAAACGAGCTTCCACTTGAGCCTCGTCACCTAGTGGTACCATCGAAAAGCGCCCAAAACAATTTCTGAACCTATTGCATGTCTAGCGCAAACCATGCACCTATCTTGCACCGACACTAACACTGTCTCCAAACAGAAGGAAGCAAGAATCCAAATGACCCACGTCACCTAGGAGTTCCATCGGGTGCGTCGAAAAGCGATTTCCGAGCCTATGGTACGTTGGGACGCAAACCGTGCACCTATCTTGCGCCAAGATTAGCACTAGGTTTGAAAGGACCGAAACGAGCTTTCACTTGAGCCTTGTCACCTTGGAGTACCATTAGGTGCGTCCAAAATGATTTATGAGCTGATGATGATGCGTTTGGCGCAAAGCGGTACACCTTTCTTGCACCGACACTAACACTATCTCCAAATGGAAAGAAGTGAGATTCCACATGACCCAAGTCACCTAGGAGTTCCATCAGGTGCATCCAACACGATGTCCCGAGCCTATGGTACATTCGGACGCAAAAACCGTACATCTACCATGTGTCAAGATTAGCACATTCTCCAAATAGACCGGAACGAGCTTTCACTTGAGCCTCGTCACCTAGGAGTTCCATCGGGTGCGCCGAAAGCGATATCCGAGCCTATGGTACGTTTTCGACGCAAACCGTGCACCTATCTTGCGTCAAGATTAGCACTATCTTTGAAAGGACCGAAATGAGCTTCCACTTGAGCCTCGTCACCTAGTGGTACATTAGGTGCGTCCAAAGCGACTTCTCGAGCCTATGGTACGCGTCTAGCGCAAACCATGCACTATCTTGCACCGACGCTAAAGCTGTCTCCAAACGGAAAGAAGTGAGATTCTACATGACCCACGTCACATAGGAGTTCCATTCGGGTGCGTCCAAAATGATTTCCTACTCTATGGTACGTTCGACACAAACCATGCACCTATCTTGCGTCATGATTAGCTTTGTCTCCAAACGGACCAAAACGAGCTTCCACTTGGGCCTCGTCACCTAGTGGTACCATCGGGTGCGTTCAAAACGATTTATGAGCCTATGGTACATCTAGCGTAAACAATGCACCTATCTTGCACCGACACTAACACTATCTCGAAAAGGAAAGAAGTGAGATTCCACAAGACCCACGTCACCTAGGAGTTCCATCGGGTGCATCCAAAACGATGTTTGAGCCTATGGTACATTCAACGCAAACCGTGCACCTATCTTGTGTCAAGATTAGCACTTTCTCGAAACGGACGGAAACAAGCTTTCACTTGAGCCTCGTCACCTAGTGGTACCATCGAATGCGTCCAAAATCATTTCTGAGCCTATGGTGCGTCTAGTGCAAACCATGCACCTATCTTGCACCGACGTTACCACTGTCTCCAAACAGAAAGAAGTGAGATTCCACATGACCCAAGTCACCTAGGAGTTCCATCGGGTGCGTTGAAAACGATTTCCGAGCCTATGGTACGTTCGACGCAAACCGTGCACCTATCTTGCGTCAAGATTAGCACTATGTCTGAAAGGATCGACACGAGCTTCCACTTGAGCATCGTCACCTAGTGGTACCATCAGGTGCATCCAAAAGGATTTATGAGCCTATGGTATGTCTAGCGCAAACCATGCACCTATCTTGCACCGACACTAACACTGTCTCCAAACGGAAAGAATTGAGATTCCACATGACCCACGTCACCTAGGAGTTCCATCGGGTGCGTCCAAAATGATTTCCAACCCTATGGTACATTCGACATAAACCGCACACCCATGTTGCGTCAAGATTAGCACCATCTTCAAACGGACCAAAACAAGCTTTCACTTGAGCCTCGTCACCTAGGAGTACCAAAGGTGCGCCCAAAATGATTTCTCGAGCCGATGGTATGCGTTTGGCGCAAACCGTGCACCTATCTTGCACCGACACTAACACTATCTCCAAAGAGAAAGAAGTGAGATTCCACATGACCCACGTCACCTAGGAGTTCCTTCGAAAGCGTCCAAAACAATTTCTGAGCCTGTGGTACACTCGGCGCAAACCGTGCACCTATCTTGCATCAAGATTAGCACTATGTTTGAAAGGACGAAACGAGCTTCCACTTGAGCCTCGTCACCTAGTGGTACCATCGAGTGCGTCCAAAACAATTTCTGAACCTGTTGCATGTCTAGCGCAAACCATGCACCTATCTTGCACCGACACTAACACTGTCTCCAAACAGAAGGAAGCAAGAATCCAAATGACCCACGTCACCTAGGAGTTCCATCGGGTGCGTCGAAAACGATATCCGAGCCTATGGTACGTTTGATTTAAACCGTGCACCTATCTTGCGCCGGGATTAGCACTAGGTTTGAAAGGACCGAAGCGAGCTTTCACTTGAGCCTTGTCACCTTGGAGTACCATTAGGTGCGTCCAAAATGATTTATGAGCTGATGGTACGTTTGGCGCAAACGGTACACCTTTCTTGCACCGACACTAACACTATCTCCAAATGGAAAGAAGTGAGATTCCACATGACCCAAGTCACCTAGGAGTTCCATCAGGTGCATCCAACACGATGTCCGAGCCTATGGTACATTCGGACGTAAAACCGTTACATCTACCATGTGTCAAGATTAGCACATTCTCCAAATAGACCGGAACGAGCTTTCACTTGAGCCTCGTCACCTAGGAGTTCCATCCAAAAGGTCGAAAGCGATATCCGAGCCTATGGTGCGTTCGACGCAAACCGTGCACCTATCTTGCGTCAAGATTAGCACTATCTTTGAAAGGACCGAAATGAGCTTCCACTTGAGCCTCGTCACCTAGTGGTACATTAGGTGCGTCCAAAACGACTTCTGAGCCTATGGTACGTCTAAGCGCAAACCATGCACTATCTTGCACCGACGCTTAAAGCTGTCTCCAAGCGGAAAGAAGTGAGATTCTACATGACCCACGTCACATAGGAGTACCATTGGTGCGGCCCAAAATGATTTCCTACTCTATGGTACGTTCGACACAAACCGTGCACCTATCTTGCGTCATGATTAGCTTTGTCTCCAAACGGACCCGAATCGAAGCTTCCACTTGGGCATCGTCACCTAGTGGTACCATCGGGTGCGTTCAAAACGATTTATGAGCCTATGGTACATCTAGCGTAAACAATGCACCTATCTTGCACCGACACTAACACTATCTCCAAAAGGAAAGAAGTGAGATTCCACAAGACCCACGTCACCTAGGAGTTCCATCGGGTGCATCCAAAAGCGATGTTCGAGCCTATGGTACATTCAACGCATAAACCGTGCACCTATCTTGTGTCAAGATTAGCACTTTCTAAAGCGGACGGAAACAAGCTTTCACTTGAGCCTCGTCACCTAGTGGTACCATCGAATGCGTCCAAACTGATTTCTGAGCCTATGGTGCGTCTAGTGCAAACCATGCACCTATCTTGCACCGACGCTACCACTGTCTCCAAATAGAAAGAAGTGAGATTCCACATGACCCAAGTCACCTAGGAGTTCCATTGAGTGTGTCCAAAACAATGTCAGAGCCTATGGTACGTTCGACGCAGACCGTGCACCTATCTTGCGTCAAGATTAGCACTATGTCTGAAAGGATCGACACGAGCTTCCACTTGAGCATCGTCACCTAGTGGTACCATCAGGTGCATCCAAAAGGATTTATGAGCCTATGGTATGTCTAGCGCAAACCATGCACCTATCTTGCACCGACACTAACACTGTCTCCAAACGGAAAGAATTGAGATTCCACATGACCCAAGTCACCTAGGAGTTCCATCAGGTGCATCCAACAGGATTCTGAGCCTATGGTACATTCGACGTAAACCGCACACCCATGTTGCGTCAAGATTAGCACCATCTCCAAATGGTCCAAAACAAGCTTTCACTTGAGCCTCGTCACCTAGGAGTACCAAAGGGTGCGTCCAAAATGATTTCTGAGCCGATGGTACGTTTGGCGCAAACCGTGCACCTATCTTGCACCGACACTAACACTATCTCCAAAGAGAAAGAAGTGAGATTCCACATGACCCACGTCACCTAGGAGTTCCTTCGAGTGCATCCAAAACAATTTCTGAGCCTATGGTGCACTCGACGCAAACTGTGCACCTATCTTGCCTCAAGATTAGCACTATATTTGAAAGGACCGAAACGAGCTTCCACTTGAGCCTCGTCACCTAGTGGTACCATCGACTGCGTCGAAAAAGATTTCTGAACCTGTTGCATGTCTAGCGCAAACCATGCACCTATCTTGCACCGACACTAACACTGTCTCCAAACAGAAGGAAGCAAGAATCCAAATGACCCACGTCACCTAGGAGTTCCAATGGGTGCGTCGAAAACGATTTCCGAGCCTACGGTACGTTCGACGCAAACCGTGCACCTATCTTGCGTCAGGATTAGCACTAGGTTTGAAAGGACCGAAACGAGCTTTCACTTGAGCCTTGTCACCTTGGAGTACCATTAGGTGCGTCCAAAATGATTTATGAGCTGATGGTACGTTTGGCGCAAACCGTGCACCTTTCTTGCACCGACACTAACACTATCTCCAAATGGAAAGAAGTGAGATTCCACATGACCCAAGTCACCTAGGAGTTCCATCAGGTGCATCCAACACGATGTCTGAGCCTATGGTACATTCGACGCAAACCGTACATCTACCATGTGTCAAGATTAGCACATTCTCCAAATAGACCGGAACGAGCTTTCACTTGAGCCTCATCACCTAGGAGTTCCATCGGGTGCGTCGAAAACGATATCCGAGCCTATGGTACGTTCGACGCAAACCGTGCACCTATCTTGCGTCAAGATTAGCACTATCTTGAAAGGACCGAAATGAGCTTCCACTTGAGCCTCGTCACCTAGTGGTACATTAGGTGCGTCCAAAAGCGACTTCTCGAGCCTATGGTACGTCTAGCTTAAACCATGCACTATCTTGCACCGACGCTAAAGCTGTCTCCAAACGGAAAGAAGTGAGATTCTACATGACCCACGTCACATAGGAGTACCATTCGGGTGCGTCCAAAATGATTTCCTACTCTATGGTACGTTCGACACAAACCGTGCACCTATCTTGCGTCATGATTAGCTTTGTCTCCAAACGGACCGAATCGAGCTTCCACTTGGGCATCGTCACCTAGTGGTACCATCGGGTGCGTTCAAAACGATTTATGAGCCTATGGTACATCTAGCGTAAACAATGCACCTATCTTGCACCGACACTAACACTATCTCCAAAAGGAAAGAAGTGAGATTCCACAAGACCCACGTCACCTAGGAGTTCCATCGGGTGCATCCAAAACGATGTTCGAGCCTATGGTACATTCAACGCAAACCGTGCACCTATCTTGTGTCAAGATTAGCACTTTCTCGAAACGGACGGAAACAAGCTTTCACTTGAGCCTCGTCACCTAGTGGTACCATCGAATGCGTCCAAAATGATTTCTGAGCCTATGGTGCGTCTAGTGCAAACCATGCACCTATCTTGCACCGACGCTACCACTGTCTCCAAATAGAAAGAAGTGAGATTCCACATGACCCAAGTCACCTAGGAGTTCCATTGAGTGTGTCCAAAACAATGTCAGAGCCTATGGTACGTTCGACGCAGACCGTGCACCTATCTTGCGTCAAGATTAGCACTATGTCTGAAAGGATCGACACGAGCTTCCACTTGAGCATCGTCACCTAGTGGTACCATCAGGTGCATCCAAAAGGATTTATGAGCCTATGGTATGTCTAGCGCAAACCATGCACCTATCTTGCACCGACACTAACACTGTCTCCAAACGGAAAGAATTGAGATTCCACATGACCCAAGTCACCTAGGAGTTCCATCAGGTGCATCCAACAGGATTCTGAGCCTATGGTACATTCGACGTAAACCGCACACCCATGTTGCGTCAAGATTAGCACCATCTCCAAATGGTCCAAAACAAGCTTTCACTTGAGCCTCGTCACCTAGGAGTACCAAAGGGTGCGTCCAAAATGATTTCTGAGCCGATGGTACGTTTGGCGCAAACCGTGCACCTATCTTGCACCGACACTAACACTATCTCCAAAGAGAAAGAAGTGAGATTCCACATGACCCACGTCACCTAGGAGTTCTGATGGGACTAGGGGTTGTTCCTGATCTTTTGGTGAGTGTGGATAAACTCGATTTGGGGTGGATTCGACGTTGGCTGTCCGACTACAACGACCACAAGGTTGCTGCGCCTTAGCAACAGGTACACCGGCTCCGATTGTGATGTTCTTGCCGTGCCAAGAACACCAAGAACCTGCAAGCAACCGAGAACAAGCAAGAACAAGATGAACAAGCAAATAACTCGGATTTGAGTTTAAGCCAAAGGCTGAATCTGAATCACAAGTTGGGGTCTTGAAACAAGCAAATCGGGTGGTCTAGCCGACACACGCGTTTACAAGGAAGAAGCAGCAGCTATCTTGCATCTAAACAAAACCCAACCTCATTCTGATGGCTGCTGGCTCTATTTATAAGGAGGAGAGCACAAGGGGGAGTGGGAAACCCTAATCTGGGCGTCCCTCAAAGGGTTGTAGTTAGTACAAGGCCCAGGCCCAAGCTGTAGGTCTCTGCGTCCTTTGGCTTGCTGCACACAGCTTCGGTAGATTCTGATAGTGGGGTTGGATCCATGTGAAAGAGGACGACGCGCTCTTTCCAACAAGTCAAAAACCAGCTTCATTGGATCTCGTATCAAGGAGTTATGGTACTTTTGATGGAGTGTCCCCTGCTGTCTCGAGATGAGCTGCGCGCCCCATTAATGATGATTCCCACTTGTTCGGCTGCTCCATCCTCATCATGGGGTCTAAACATGAGGCAATGGAGTCTTGACCAACATTCCTAAGAATAAGACAATCATCACCATGATTTAGTAGCATCCAATTCTGAGACGAGTTTGTATGAACAGCGAGGAACGACTTTACCTGATAATTAAGTTGTCGTGCTCGAGCTCTTGTCATCGGACCTTGTTGTGCAGCAGGTGTGGTTGTATCAATGGAAGGGATGTCCTCATCATCCTCCCCTTCTTGCATTTGAGTCGTCCTCGACTCTAGTTCATCCTCTTCTCCCAAATATGGCTTCAAATCTGCAATGTTAAATGTGGGCTAACCCCAAAAGCTGCAGGTAGCTCAAGTTTGTATGCATTATCATTAATCCTTTCTAACACTTTAAAAGGACCATCGGCTCTAGGCAGCAACTTAGACTTTCGCAAATCAGGGAACCTATCTTTTCTCAAATGGAGCCAAACTAGATCACCAGGTTCAAAAATGACATGTTTCTTCCCTTTGCTACCAGCTAGTTTATACTTTGCATTCATGCACTCTATTTTCTCTTTAGTGGTTTCATGCAATTTTAAGATCAGTTCAGCACGTTGTTTAGCATCAAAGTTCACTCGCTCCGAGGTCGGAAGAGGTAACAAATCAATAGGAGCACGTGGCACAAACCCATAAACTATCTCAAAAGGGCTTTTCTTAGTGGTAGAATGCTGTGAACGATTATAAGCAAACTCAACATGAGGCAAGCACTCTTCCCACATTTTTATGTTCTTTTTCAAAACAGCCCTAAGCAATGTAGATAAGGTTCTATTGACAACCTCAGTTTGTCCATCAGTTTGGGGATGACAAGTAGTGGAAAATAAAAGCTTAGTCCCTAGCTTAGCCCACAAAGTTCTCCAAAATGACTAAGAAATTTTGCATCCCGATCAGAAACAATGGTGTTAGGCACACCGTGCGCAATCGAACAATCTCACGAAAGAACAAATCAGCAACATGTGTAGCATCATCGCTCTTATGACATGGTATGAAATGTGCCATTTTAGAAAATCTGTCACAACAACAAACACACTATCCCTCCCTTCTTTGTTCTAGGCAGTCCTAAAACAAAGTCCATTGAAATATCTTCCCATGGTGCACTTGGAACAGGAAGAGGCATGTATAAACCATGAGGATTAAGGCGTGACTTAGCTTTACGGCATGTTGTGCAGCGAGCAACGAACCTCTCCACGTCTCTCCTCATCTTGGGCCAAAAGAAATGACCAGCAAGGATGTCCTCTGTCTTTTTCACACCAAAATGTCCCATGAGTCCTCCTCCATGCGCTTCCTGCAACAATAACAAGCATACGGAGCTAGCTGGAATGCATAGCTTGTTGGCTCTAAAGACAAACCCGTCGGTGAGGACGAATCTGTTCCATGTTTTCCCCTCTTGGCAATTCAGCAATACATCTTTGAAATCATTGTCATGTGCATATTGTCCCTTAATAGTTTCCAAACCAAAGATTTTAAAGTCAAGTTGTGAAAGCATGGTGTAACGTATAGACAAAGCATCAGCAATTATATTTTCCTTCCCCTTTTTGTGTTTGATGACATAAGGAAAGGACTCGATGAATTCAACCCACTTGGCATGTCTACGGTTCAGTTTTGCTTGACTACGGATGTGTTTCAATGATTCATGATCAGAATGTATGACAAACTCTTTGGGCCACAAATAATGCTGCCATGTTTCCAAAGTCCGAACTAGAGCAAGCAATTCCTTATCATAAGTAGAATAGTTCAAACTAGGGCCACTCAACTTTTCACTGAAATACGCCATACAGGTTTTCCCTCTTGTAACAGCACACCACCCAACCCAATTCCACTAGCATCACATTCAAGCTCAAAGGTTTTGTTGAAATCAGGAAGTTGGAGTAAAGGTGCATGAGTTAACTTATCTTTGAGCGTTTTGAAAGCATCCTGTTGGGCTGCAGCCCAAGTGAAGGTTGCACCCTTCTTGGTGAGTTCATGCAGCGGGGCTGCAATGGTGCTGAAGTCCTTCACAAATCGACGGTAGAAACCAGCAAGTCCTAGAAAACTCCGCACTTGTGTGACCGTGCAGGGAACAGGCCAGCTGTGTATGGCCTCAACCTTGGCTTGATCAACTTCGATTCCCTGCGGTGTCACAACATATCCAAGAAAAGAGACTCGATCTATGCAAAAGGTGCACTTCTCAAGATTGCCAAACAAGTGTGCATCCCGAAGAGCATTGAAAACGGCACGCAAATGATCAAGATGTTCCTCTAATGATCTACTATATATCAAGATGTCATCAAAGTATACCACTACAAATCTGCCAATAAAAGAGCGTAAAACCTCGTTCATTAATCTCATGAAAGTGCTGGGTGCATTAGTCAATCCAAAGGGCATGACAAGCCATTCATATAAACCAAACTTAGTTTTAAACGCTGTTTTCCATTCATCTCCTAGCTTCATACGAATCTGGTGGTAACCACTACGCAAATCAATTTTAGAGAACACAATTGAGCCACTCAATTCATCAAGCATATCATCTAACCTTGGAATAGGATGACGATATCTGATTGTGATGTTGTTTATCGCTCTACAATCAACACACATGCGCCATGATCCATCCTTCTTAGGAACTAAAAGCACGGAACGGCACAAGGGCTAAGAGACTCACGCACATAACCTTTGTTGAGCAATTCTTGTACTTGTCTCTGAATCTCTTTTGTCTCGTCCGGGTTGGTCCTACTACGGCATACGATTAGGCAAGGAAGCCCCAGGGATAAGGTCAATCTGGTGTTCAATCCCTCGAATTGGTGGCAGCCCGGTGGTACCTCCTTTGGAAAAACATTGGCATACTCCTGCAAAAGATTAGTGACAGCAGGAGGCAAAGAAATAGATGTATCTTTGAGTGAAAATAAAGTTTCTTTGCAAACCAAAGCATAGCAAACAGTAGTACTAGCATCAATCTCATCCAAATCAGATTTGGTGGCAAAGTAACAAGAGCCTTTCAGCTTGATCTCATTTTTATTATGATGAACAGATTTGCTAGACTTCTTCTTATGTTTCTCAAGTTCATTAGCGACAATCTGATTTTCACTAGCAACAGCCTGATTCTTAAGTTTGCTAGATCTAGCAAGTTCATCTCTTAGAATAGACTCAGGGGACATGGGGTGCAACACAATCTTCTTGTTATTATGCACAAAAGAGTATTGATTTGTTTTACCAGAGTGCAAGGAATCTTTATCAAACTGCCATGGTCTACCTATCAACATAGAGCATGCTTGCATAGGCACAACATCGCAGATCAATGGAATCATGATAAGAACCAATGGCAAACTCTACCCTTACCAATCGGGTTACCTTCACCTTGCCGCTGCTGTTAAGCCACTGAATGTAGTAAGGCTGCGGGTGTGGTTTTGTGCTCAATGAAAGCTTCTCCACCATTTCAGCACTTGCCAAGTTGTTGCAGCTTCCTCCATCTATGATCACACGGCAAGAGCGTTCCTTGATCACACACTTGGTTTGAAACAAAGTGTGGCGCTGATTTTGTTCAGCCCTCTCCATTTGGGCACTTAGCACCCGCTGCTGCCATGAGGCTCTCATAGTGCTCAGCAGCTTCAGCCCTA
>CAJGYO010000561.1:0-63619 GCA_904845875.1 Miscanthus lutarioriparius
ACCTAGAGTTATTATCATGTTCTTGCTTATCTATCTCTGCCAATAATTCTAGATGGTTACGACAGAGTTTCAGTATGGGATGTTGTCAAGTGCTATGGTGAACATTGTGTCAGTTTTGTGGTCGCTGTCTGATTTTGCATTATGCCTAAAGAAGTTTTACTTGGATGTTTTGGTGCTAAATGTTGGTTGGCAGGTATTAGGCCTGGTGCTACTCAATTAGTTTACATGCCTCTTTGTTTTGTTTTAATTATTGTGGGAATTGCCGAAACGGGATGTGTCTCAGATCGTGATTTCTTTATTTGCTGGAACGTTGATAAGACATGGTTTTGTCGAATAAAATGTAACTCGGTTGGCTTTTATAGTGCTGGAGGGGGCACCAAATAGTGATGATAAGCTACAAGAGAAATTAGTTTCTGACTAAAGAGCATCATTCTTGCTTGCAACACGGCTAGAGAACGAGAGCAGTCTGCATTTCAGGGTTGTCAATCTTAGTGCCCAACTCGGGTGCTGAGGTGATGCAACATGTTATCTTTGTGACTTCGAGCTTGAGAAATTTCACCAGCTGCAAGACCTGATAGGTTAACCTTGAGTTGAAGGACTTCCCTCTCAAATTGAAACCCCTGGAATCACATTTCGTTAACTATTTTTTACACCCACGCAAGATGATATTTGAAATCATTTTTGCTTCGTAGCATATCAGTGTGTATTGGTGATCTGGTTAAAACACTAAATTACAGCATTGTATACATGCATAGTCTGTAATGCTTTTGGCTGTGTGATGCTGATGCCTCACCCTTTATATAAATGGGGTCAACTTATAACCAACCCAGCAAAATTGTCTTCGTGATGTTTTGATTGAATAGTTTTCAAGTCTACCAACTCGTGATGTTGGATTTTGCTCAAAAGGGGGGGTGATATGGAGTGGGATCAGGGAATGATACAATCAGAATTTCTGATGACCATGGCTGCTGAGGGGATTGACTCGAGACCCATCACTCCAAGGGGACAAAAACCCTGCTCACCTATGTCAATGATCTGATCAACCCAATTACAGAGCAATGGGATAAGGAGTTGGTGATCCAGACTTTCTGGGAGGAGGACGCAGAGGCCATTTTTGTCTATCCTGGTGCATGTAGGCATGGACGATGTCCCAGCATGTCACTGTGATGGAAAGGGCATTTCCTCTGTCAAATCATCATAAGTTGTTCTATGGCGATGACATTCAAAGGCAGAGTCCAAGAGGAAGAAGTCCGTCCACAATTGATCAAGAGGGAGTTGTGAGGAAAAATTGGAAGCTGAAATGTCCGAATATAATAAAACATTTTTTTGGCGAATGTATTACAAATTCCTTGGCCCATGCACAAATCTGAAAAGAAGGGCATGGATGTGGAAACAGATTGCTTGGTCTGCCATCGGATGGATGAGGATGGTGGACACCGGTTTTCAAATCAAATATGTAAAACAGATATGGCGCCAAATGGGGCCTGACAATATGAGAGAAGCTGAAGGATCAGAGGTCTGTTATGAATGTAGTTGAGCAAATACTGAAGCTGGATCGGCCAATACAATTAAAAGTTTTGTTCCTTATGTCGAACTGGTGGAATGAAAGAAACCGAATCAGGAAGGAGAAAAGAGAGGATGCTTCTGAACTAGCTGCATTATCTAGCAGGCAAGCCGAGGAAGTTAGAGTGCTGTAACGAAAAGCCTAGTATCCCTGAGCTGGCTTCTGTTTTAGAAGATGGAAAAGACCCACATTAGGATTTCTCAAAGTTCATGTTGATGGGAAGCTTTGATGCAACGACAAAGAACGGAAGCTGGGGATATGTGATCCGTGATGAGAATGGAGAAGTTATCCGAGCTGCCGCTGGACGATCTGAGTATATGTTTATAATGCAATGCATTCAGAACTTTTTAGCTTGCTTTCAGGCGTTAAAGCTGCACATGATGAACAGATTATGGGATACAAAAATTGATCTTGAGACCGATGCCCTACAGGTGAAGCTAGCATTACTGTCAGCAGATCACCGATTGGCAATGTCCTAGGTGGCCTTAAAGGCATATGAACTGAAAGAAATGCTACTGGAAGATTTGACCACATCAAGAGTAGAACATGTTCTGAAAGAGAATGTACTCAAGTAGCTCGTGAGCTTGCCAAGCTAGCTTCCTATCAGCTAGGACATGATTATGTAGCATATGATGTACCTTGGTTGTATTATGGGTTTGGTGGCCAGCCGATTTAGCTGGATCACTGGTTTAATGGAATAAAAAAAGGATAGATCCAGTGGTCGGAGGCTCTACATGAGTAGGGTCTAGAAAGGAAAAAACCAAGACAAGCCTTCCCCGCATGAAATCTACGTTGAGAGGTTTGTTTTAACCCACTTAAACTGGTGACTTGTGAGACATAACTCTCACCACTGCACTCAGACCTGCCCTTCTAACTGGTTTAATGGAATCTCACAAAAAAACTTCTCAGAAGCAGCAATGAACCAGTTCAGTGGCGCCAAACACAGCAAATGGATGATACAATTCTCAGGATCTTCAACGATTTAGAGCAGAAACATGAGTGGGTTGCACCTAATATTAATAAGTTCATAACAATTTTTCCAAATAAGTTCATAACAGCATCAACCATTGCAACACTTAAGCAGCAGGTCGAGGTTCTACTTCTACCTGTCATCAAGACGACAGTTGCCTGTTTAACAGACCAGGCCATACACTTGAACGACAGCGGGTTAGCGGCTAGCTTCCTTGTGCCTACCTGAAACACTTGTCAGACCAAAATTTCCCCTTACCCCCGCACCTACAGACTAATTCAAAAGTAAAGGGGAGGCAAACTCCAGGAATGCAAAGCCGCCTATGGAGAACTAAGTGGCTAACTAACTAATAGATTACTTTCCCTGGGAAAAGTCCACAATCCCGAGGGGACAGGACTTCCCAAACTAGCACTAGTCACTAGTCACTAGTCACTTGACAGACATGGCGACCACTACGCCGAAGAGCAGGACAACTACATTAGCCACGAAGAACCACTTCACAATAGCTTTTGCCAAACGCGATCGAATCAGTCTTCGCGAACCTTCTGAACCCTTGTCCCCAGCACCAAACTTGCCCTTGAAATCTTGAATGTCTGTCTTCAGCTCTCGGCGATGGCCAACTTCTGGGCGCCACCATCTCATGCTTTCAGATCCTCCATAGCAGCGACCATCTCTGGGTTGCCCACTGGCTCTGGTATGAGGTAGCCCGTCCCCTGGCCCTGCTCTGGAGTGGCTGCAGGGCCAAGCAAGCCTCTATCCCTTAGGATCGCTTGCATTCCTCCTTGGTTTTGAAGAAGGAGCAGCCGCCACGCACCTGAAACAAATGGCAACATATCATCAGCCATAGTTTTTAGGAGTTTTTTTTCTCTGAGCAAGTTGACTGCCCAACTCCCCATGTTCCACTCCACTCTGCACAAGCTGGGGATAAATCCCCTTGATCCCCAATCGGAGGGTATTGAGGAGGGATTTTGACTTGTCGGGATAAAATTCACCTCAATCCCTCCAATCTCTTTGGATTGGGGTTCAATCGAACAAGCCCTCAGTCCCCTTGGATTGAGGATTAACCGAACAAACCCTAGTGGTACTAAAATATTCACAAACCAGATATATTCACCTCTTTGTGTAGTGCAGTGAGACAGCAACCAACGAACCCTACATGCTTTTTCACATGCACCCACCGATTTAACTGAAGCTATAGCCCTTGATGGCAGTGGCACCTAACAAGCTTACACACCAAAACTGAACTACAAGATCTTAACATATTTTTTTTCAACAGTCGGGGGCAGTTTAATCCGCAAGCCATTATTTACTTCTCTGGTAAACAGATAAAAATACAAATCTCAGCCACTCTTCAAGGTGACACTGTACCAAGAATCGAAAACCTAAAATGGCAGATCGGATCCGCACGTACAGTACCGTCGCCCCCATAGCCATAGAGGTAGAGGGCACAACCAAGATGCAGACACAAAACGAGCGAGCAAGATTTCCTTACCCGGTCTCGTTCCGGCGGCAGCTGGAAGGATTTGTTATAGTTCCTCCGAGACCCGGAATGTACTCCTCCACAGCATCGCCGCACTCAGGGCAGGGGATCAGAGGCAATCCCGACCAAATGCCCAGCGGCGGCAGATCTGGTGTCGGCGTCCCGCCCGGCGTCGCCATCCCGCCGGGTGGCTGCCCGCGAAGGAATCGCCGGGGTGGGGAGCGACCAGCTGGAGACCAAGCAGTGGGGGGAGACCAGTGAGCCATTGGCGTGCCGGGCACGAGTGGGTGCGGGAGCCGTTGAATCATATAAGGGTTAATCGCATGTGTGCCATTATAATTCCGCTGTTTTTCAAACACATCATTACTATTTGTAAACTATGTCAGTGCCATTATAAATCTTATGAAAGCTGAAACATGCCATTATATATGTATGCTGCGTCTTTGGGGCCCATGTGTAGGTGTATGGACAGTTTTGTATTTTCAGATAAACCAAAATACCTCTTCCTCTTCCTCCTCTCTCTCTTACGCCTCCCGATCTGGTGGGCGGCTGAAACGGTCCCCCGCGATCACGGCCTCCGCGCGGGTTGGGCCTCTGCCGTCTGGCAAATCATGGGCCCTACTGCTATCCCGCCTCCTCCCGCCATACGCGCGATCTCTCTCCTCCTCCCGACGTACACCTGCGCGGAGGCGCACTGGCTGGGCAGCATCGCCCCGCTGGGTGGGCGACCGACACCGCAAGGAAGCCCTCAATGCGGCCGGCTCGAGCGCGCAACCCCTAGCACGGGCGGCTTTGGCGCGTCCGGTCCCCTGCGCAGCACACCACTGCATGCCGTGCAAAGAAAGCCCGGCCCCAACACGGCCACCTATGCCGCCGCAGTATGGGTCACCGGGAGGAGCCGGGCACCTGACTCGCACGCCTCGGCCGTGGGCCCCTTACCTCTCATCACTGCGCTTATGTCTGTTGCGCCGCCATGAGCCCTTTGCCATGTGTGGTGGCCGCCTCTTCCTCTTCATGGGCCAGCCTCCTCCGTGGCTTGGCCCCTGACCTGGTGGCGTGGCCTCTTCTTTCTCCGGGTCGGGCGGTGGGCGGCGCACCTTGGTGATCGGATCTACCGGCAACTCACCCACTTCTCCTCCCCTTGAGGAGGGTGGCGCGGCTCGTCGGAGGAGGGAGGGGGCTCCGGCCAGAAGCGGTGGGGACGCCATGAGGGTCATGACATCGCCGCTTTCTCTCCACCGCCGGTGCGGCCGCTTATACCTCTGGCCAGGACAAGAGGGAGAAGGAGGAGAGGAGGGAGGTGGGTGGCTGCTTGGTGGTCACCAGGGAGATGCGTGCCCCCTGCTGCGCCACCGGGCGGTAGTAGGCGATCGGCTTTTGCTGCCACCGCCGAAGCGAAGGCTGGCGGGCCTGTCAGACGGCCCAACCGAGCCGGGCCACCGAGGAGGCAACTGCAATTGCCAACGAGTGCACGCTGGCTGAGGCATGAGCTTGTGCCGTCAGGTTTGCTTCTTGGTGGGTCACCGCTGCCATGGTAGCTAGGGCACCAGCCACGCTGCCTGGCCAAGACTGCCTTCTGAAAGCGGCAGGGATAAGCGGAAGTCGCCGCCTCTGCCGCCAAAGCAGTGACCGGAGATGAAGAAGACAACACGAGAGAAGGCGCTGCAAGGCGACGAGTGGGCCCCATGTGTCGATGATTGTGAGAGAGAAAAGAAGGGGACATTCTTGTCCATACTGTGGATATGTAGTGCCCTTTCATACGCCCGTCTGCTGGGCCCAAGTCGTCTTTCAAACGTATATAATGGCATATGTCAAACATCTGTAAAGTTATAATAGCACCGCATAGTTTCGCATAATAGTAATGGTGTGTTTCAAAACGGCAGAATTATAATGGCACGAGATCCAATTAACCCATTATAAAATGACTTGAGGCCCCTTTTCGTAATTCACCACACGCACATGTAGCGGCTGTTAGTTGGAAAGTACAGTCCGATATTAATGCCAGCAGTACATCGATGCAACAGCGGCCTGTCAGCCTGTTCACTTGCTCGTATATAATCGTAGATTATAAGTTGAATAGTATTTTCTCTCACACCAAACCCGCCAACGGTAAATAATCCACGCATCATTTTCAAATACCATTTCGCCAGCAGTTTGCTCTAAGTTCAAATATTATGCAACAAAGCCGTTAATATGAAAATTGTTATATCTTAGGGCTTAAACACAGGATCACTAGTTTATCTTAATTAGCACACGCAATCCTAGCGAGGGAGTACCTAATTGAATCATATTTTTCAAATATTCATTGAGGATGAGAGACTAGAATCGACCCAATAAAAAATTATGCGTGATGTTTCGTCTGATATCAAATAAAAAACCTTAGATATTGATGATATATGCTTTGCTTTCTTTCTTTCCAAAACTTGCTTAAGGCGCCCAATAGTTCCCAAATAACTAGTCTAGGAAGAACTATATTGGCTCAAGGAGAGAGATCAAATAGTTAGCGATTCCCAAATAAACAGTCTAGCACAATCTCCCACAAATAACTCTCTCACCTAATTTCATAAACCTTCACTACAATGTTCTTTTTTTCATTTCTAAAGCTCATCTAACTAGCTATTTGTAAGTTGCCATTGAGGACGCCTCTTAAGACTCTCCAATCCACAAGAGAAAAGTATGAGAGGGGATTAGTCCAGTGTTTCAAGGAAATCGTCGTGCTCCAAAAAGCGAAACAACCCGTTTGTTGCTGGTTTTTTCAATTTTGGTCGATGATGCTCCTGGATGATCACCTCACCCGTTAGGGCAGCCCACCTCCACTGCCGCTCAGCTAAGGTATACAGCAGTAGTCGCCCACCCTCTTTTCTCTCCATCTCGCATACACTCACACCCCTCCTAGGGTTTCGTCGCCATCCGTCGTGCGCCTCGCGGGCGTGACCAAAATGCTGTCCACCCCCACCTCGCCTTCCCCACTGCCACGGTCCAGACCCTGCAGACGTCACCACCCTCGCCCGCCCGCCCGCTCAACCCCTTGCCCTCGGCCGATCGCCGCCCCTCACGACCGTACCACATGCGCCGCCATTCGCTTGTCCTCCTCGCCGCCCATACCTCTCTCCCAGCACTCCCCTACATATCCGCCGCCCTCGACCAGACACTGCATGGCAGCTTCGGTTCGGCTGCCAGCCCCGGGCTCCGACCATCTCTGGGTCATCCTCAGCGGGTTCTTCACCGTCATCACCACCGGATCCGACCCGCTCGTGCGTCCTCCTTGTCTGCTCCAACGCGGATCCGATCGTTCAAGGTTCGTTGCCTCCCTTTTTCCAGATATAGTGATCCTTTTTCACAACCTACATTAGATTTGTACTCAAACAATGGTTCTCTGTTCCTATGCTTCACTGATTCACACCTCCAGCTACCTGCGTCGTTGTCTGCATAATTTTGCACTAGAGTACAATGAAGTCAGGTCTTGAGTGAACACCATGTCTCGAACCTGTAGTCCCACCAGGGCCTTGTTTAGATTGCCTCAAAATTCCAAGTTTTTTACCTCTCTCCATCACATCAATTTTTGGACGTATGCATGGAGTATTAAATGTAGGTAAAAAAGTAATTAATTGCACGCTTGGTTGTAAATCACTTAGACGAATCTTTTAAGCATAGTTAGTCCATGATCGGACAAAGTTTGTCAAACACAAACTAAACGTGTACATTATGATGTCGGGATCAGTAAAAAATTTGCAATCTAAACAAGGCCTGATTGTCTCTGTGGGCAGGCCTGCACCTAGGGGCGAGAGGGCCATCGCCCAAGTTTTCTAGGAATAGGTTTTCAATTTTGGCCCAACAGCGAACATCCCAATAAGGAGAGTTTTGAAGGCTTCACTGCCTCGGTGTCACACTCGAGCCCAAGTGCCCAACGCCTCCTCTTCCCCTGCTCGCCTGTGCTGAAGCGCCTTTCTTCCTCTTCCCATTCTTCTGGCGCTCACAGTGCGTTTAAGACACCGGTGCCCATCGGCCAGATGCCCACTGTTTCCCCACGCTTCAGGTGCCGGGCCGCCTCATGGCCTTCACCTCTGGTTGCACTTGCAAGATCAAGGCTGGTAGTGCTGCCGAAGGCGCAAAAGTGCCAAGTGCCACGCTTCCTTGATTCGCTTGTTCTGCAGTTGCCGGCCGCCACCTCAAGCGCTGGAGCCTCACAGGGGCTGGCCCCGAGATGGCATGAAAGGTGAACTGGAACAGGAAGAGTGAAGTGATTTCTTCTCTTTATTTCTATTCTTTGCTCATTTTGATTCTAACTTCTAGGTTTACAATTTCAATTTTTATCATTTCTACGTAGAGTTTTGAACTTTTGATTCCAATTAGAATATAATTTTATAGATTTATTAATTGGTCTATAAGATGAAGAGCACTAGGACTTTCCCATCATGTTTCTCTTGACCGGGAATAGCTATTTTTTTGACACACATATATGTAATCATATAGACTATGGTGTAGCGATCGGTATTTCACCTTTGAAATTTGGCCCCGATCTTTGCTTTGAAATCGTGGGTCCGCTTTGAGTTATCTAAATAGGTGACAGCAAATTCGAGTCCAGATATGTCAAATGTTCATGAATGGATCCCTGGCTGGACTTGGACTATTGTAAGGGAAATTGTACGTGAATTTATGATGTTTGAGTTGTTGATGTTGTGAATAGTTATCAATTCCGTTCGGGTACATGTCATTTCGGCCGAGTATAACTCGTACCGCCACCCAAACCGGAACAAACGAAGCTGCATCCCGTACCTGCCAAAATTCCGGACGATACCGGCTGTCTCGGCGATTCCGGTCATTCCGGCGGGATCGGGAGTCTCGGTCATGCCGGTACCGTTGCGGAGAACTGAGGAAGACGCTCTGCTTCTTTGCTGTGCTGCGTGCCTGCGTCGATGCGCGGAGGAGGAAGACGCTGCCTGCTTCTTGGCTCTGCTGCATGTGCCGAGTCGCTGATGATGGTCTGCTGGTTATTCTCTTCCCTCTTGTCTCTTCCCGTCGTCTGCCTCTCCTGGAGCTTTCACGTGGTGGTTTGCTGGCTGGAGTATGAGGTAGGAGGCGGCGGTGCATGCTCTAAGGGCCTCTTTGGCATGGTTTACGTCGAAATCGGCTTCATCTATTTTGCGTAAATCGATGTCTTTGTAGCGTGAAGGTTGCTTTTATAAGTCGCAAGAAATAAACAGTGTTTAAAAGTTTATTTTTTTCGGCTTACTCGCTTTGGCTTCACCAATGAAGCCGTTTTGGATGAGCCGTGCTAAAGGGGGCTTAAGTCTGTGGGCGTATGGCCAGAGTTAAATCCGATTTACTTTCTTATACGTTGACTATGGTAGAAACTATCCATTGGGATCCTGGTTTCGATATGTAGTGTCTATAAAAAATAATAGGTATAGAAACTTTTTAGCATTGGGACTGCACTAAGCACGCTCGTAATTGAAGTGTCAAGTTGTCACGCTCTGGGATAATCCTAGTTATATAGACCCAGCAGGCCGCTTCTTTCAGCAGCAATTCAGTCAACTAGTATCACGCGAACGAACGGTCCAAGTTGAGCGGTACCCAGTACGTCGATTGGAGGGATGAAATTTGAGAAATTCCGGGACGCTAGCTGTTGGAAAAAGCCTGTGTGGCTGTTTTTTTGTCGGTTTGGCACTTGAAATATTGCCACTATTAGCCAACGGCCCCGCATTGGCCGCTAAGTTATGAGCCGCATTTATTTCAAATGAACACATAGTATATTTTTCTCACAGCAAATCAGCGAATAATACTTTTAGTCATGATTTTTTTAGCAAAACGAATAGGGCCAATGACACGTACTATAGGTTCATGCAATAAGAAAATATAGTAAAAGACATCGTTTGGAGTGGTATAAGGCTCCAGGCTCTTTTTTTATCTGAGAGAGAGAGCGAGGAGGTGTGAGACTCCAGATGGCTGCGCCAGATACACTAGTCCGCGCGCCATGCACCCATGCTCCCATAATCCCATTTCCTTCGTTATTAGGCCTTTCTTCGGTGAACCGAAATCTCAGCCCATCACACAGATGGGACCTAATATTGACCTGTCTATCGCATGCACAACAAGAGCCTATAGCCCAGCCCCGAGATGCTGGAGTGAGGAAACCGTCTGGTGGTCCTTGCGAAGGCTGCTGATCGTGATCACTGAACACTGTGCTGAGCTGCCAGCGCAGACCCTGCGGCGCACCTCGCCGGAGACCGGAGAGGCTGAGAGACGGACGGACCAACCGTCAAGCAGCCGCGCCGGAGACGAGGAATAACCCAACGCCCAACCAACTTTATACTACCCCACCTGCTGCCTAATTTCACGACGAGCTGGCACCGGAGACGACGTAACGTACGCGTTTGCTGACTTGCGCACCGCGGCTTCTCGTCTTGTCGTTTCCACACTCCGATCCGGTTTTTTTTTTTTTTGACTACACGCTGGATCAGCTTGTTGGGCCCGGCAAGGCCTGAATGCTCGCAACAACCGTACCCTATCATATCACACATTCACGCACTTACGCCTTGCGGCTATTCCACCCTAACTTCCAAAAAAGTTCACATAAGATCATTACATCGAACGCTCGAATGCTTTGTGGCCGTGCAGATAAATGTAGATTTAAAAGAAAAACTAATTGCACAGTTTGGTTTGGGAAATTACGAGATCAACGTTTTGAGTTTAATTAATCCATATTTGAACACTATTCGCCAAATAAAAACGAACGTGCTTATAAGAAATTCCAAAATCCAAATTCTCCAACTAAACAAAGGCTTAATCTTGACTTGTGCACTACATAACCTACCAGCGTGGACAGCGTGGTATGATATCTCCAAAGTACTCTGGTACGGTGCTGGATTTGTGGACCTGTAACGCCACTATGATCGATCGACTGACAAATCATTGTGGCGTCACACGCTTCGTTTCGTTAGCTACCAACAGGGGAAGCTAGCTAATGGCTTTTTATTAGCGTGCCTATTTGTTGAGTTGATTTACTATTATGTAGCTTGGTGAAATAGCTTTTTTTTTATTAGCGAGTAGCTCATTTTAAGCTGTTAGATGGCGTGTTTGGATCTACTATGCTGATTGTGTGTTAACCAGCAAACCAACTCCTCGGAGTATCTCCACCGAATTCCTTTTTTTCTCTTCCCTTATATATAAGGGATCAAGACAACGAGTTTTCAGGTTTTAGGAGAGATGTGCTTTCATGCGGCAAGAGTGAGAAAAATATCTCCCTTTTAATCCCTCCTCACATTTACAACCTATATGTAAATGGACAAAATATTTATTCTCAATTTTTTCCTCTCTCACGTCCTTCTCTCTTTTCTCTCCCGTGCATGATGTCGTTGATGCCGCCGCTCCCACCACCATTGCCCACCCCTTCTCTACAGTTGGCGCCTCAAGTTAAACAATTTGCTATTCGAACTTAAGTTACTAGATGATACCCTCAGCAAGGTTGCAAGAATTATCTTTGCGTTGTAAATTAGGAGAATTTATACACGTAGAATTAATAGTATTATCTAACTACAACACCATATTGCTTTTGCCATGTAATTTGAGAGATAAATTTAGATAAACATAAGTCTCAATATGACCGGTCCGCCTTTTTAAAGGACTACTGAGAAAACTTCACAATTTACTTATAAAAAATAGGGCCGGAGAAAATAAAAATAACATATTAAATGACATTATTTTGGTTCTGTCATTTGCTTTCGTTAGAAACAACACCGTCTATACTTTAAAAATTGAGCGATGATCGCTACTACACTTCCAAGTCTCCGAGAGACGATGATGACAGTAGGGATGCTGGAGCTCATGTATCTGCATGCGCCCGGCAACTGAGTATACTTTCGAGTAGAACATGCATGGGTAGTTTAGTGAAGGCCCTATCCATCTCTGATCTCTCGTAAAAAAGGTCATGATGGGGTCGAAGTCTTCCGCGAAACAGGCATAGTGCAGGGCGACGTGTGGAGATGGACGGCGAGCGCCAAGCGATGCGCCCTACATCCTCCACCTCCGGCTGTGTGTGCCCATGGCAGCCCACGCCTATCATGTCCCTGCGCAGCAGCGTCAGACTCATGTCCCCGTGCGCTGTTGATTTAAAGCGATTAGGATGCGGACTCATCGCTTTCTTAATTGCATTAATTCACTGTCAGCAGGCCTTCTAGATTACTGGAGTGGAGCAGTACCATGCCTCTACGCGCAAGTACGTATTTAAAGATGAGCGCAATGACATTTTGCATGCCAACGACAGTTACCAAGCATGTGCATGCATTTATGGTGGCATATGAATCGATGTGTGGCTGTTCGATTGGTGTCCAACCTAACCGCATTTGTACGTGATCCAACATGAAAGCAATAAGCTCTTGCAATTACGATAGGGAAACGGAAGGGAACAAATAACAGGTGGTGACGTGGCTATGCTGAGAAACCTAGAAAATATGCTAGTGGAGTTCTTCTATTCAGGTATAGGAGATTTCCATAGCTAAAACACTGACGAAAAACCCCGGCAAAAAGATATATTTTAGCTAAAGTTACATTTTCGTCTACCTGTAGAACAAAATGCACCTTTCATCTATATCTGTAGAATCGTTGCAAACCGTTTCGTTACTTTTCGTTCTATGGTATAGGATGATCAGTGCTTTTCGTCCATCGAAAAAGACGACTTAGGTATATTTTTGGAGAATTTATACGAGATCCATACTGTATTTATTTTCGTAAATTACGAAAAAATATATAAAAAAAGGTTAAACGACAGAAGAACCACCGGCCGGCTGCCCGGCTCCAAGGTACACGCCGACACGTACACGTACGGCGGCTGCGGCTTTCATGCTTTATCGATCAGCTACTCCGCTCTGCTTTCTGCGCTTTGCGGTCGCCGGCCGGCCAGGTTCACGGGGATCA
Source organism: Miscanthus lutarioriparius (assembly GCA_904845875.1). Taxonomy (NCBI): domain Eukaryota; kingdom Viridiplantae; phylum Streptophyta; class Magnoliopsida; order Poales; family Poaceae; genus Miscanthus; species Miscanthus lutarioriparius. The sequence goes on from CAJGYO010000561.1 coordinate 12,928, forward strand.
CGCGGCGGCCGTCGCCCATGTCATGTGGGTCTGGCCATCTCCTCTCCTTCCATCTGGATCGGAGCAGCCGCAGCAGCAGGTTGACTTCTCTACCGTCTATAGCCAGCCCCCGCCGGTGGACCTAGCGCTAGTAGCACGGAGAGTGCATCGATCATGCATGCCGGCCGTCTCGATCGTTCTTCAACGTCAGTTTGGCCGATACTACTATAGGATGACGATTGCAACAGGGAGAAGACGACTAGTAGCAGTGTAAGGCGTCGTGTCATCAAGCGTGAGGTGAGTCCTCCGCTGCGGACCGGTCAATGACAGGCAGACTCGAACAAAAATATCTATCTCTACTAAACCGTCGCCTAAATAAATAGTACTGTATCCATTCTAAATTGTTAACTTTTCTGATTTTTGTTTATGTACATGACTTTTTTTATACGCCTAAATATATATTATTCTCCCCGTTCTAAATTATAAGTCGCCGTTTTGACACTTTTTTTTTGATACAATAGATTTTGTTCTGTATCAGATGTGATGTGGATTTGAAAGGGGAGGAGTTACTCAATATGGATTGAAATGTCACTAGACACTCATAAGGAAAATGTTGGTTCATTTTGTTAGTTATTATATTATAGCATTTGCTTCTGTTTATTTTCTCCTGAAGAACTAGTATGTGTCTTTATATTTCGAACAATAAATGACTTGGGTTTATGGTAACTTACTATACATATCACCCTATCTACCCTGTACTCCTAAAGCTATATACCAACCCCTCCCTCACAGATCACTGTTTACCAGCATTGCCCTCTCATATAAACACCGTTTCTGTGAACAGTACAACGGTACCGCCCGAACTGTATAGTAACGGATTCTGTGCAACTGTTTTACCCATTACACAACAGTGCATACCCGTTGACAACAGTGCACACCCATTAACCATTAGCGGCCTTTAATCTGTTTGCAACAATATAAACCCGTTTCAAAAAAAGCACTTACCCGTTACCAACAATACATACCTTCAAACATTAGCAACCTTTAATAAGCAGTACTCGACTACTGTACCAACCCATGCTCTCTCCGTCCTTTGGATACCATACCCGACTACTGCAGCGAATGATTTTTTCCTTTTATTCCCTTTTCCTACTGCTCTCTTCCTTGCATGCTACCTACTTTTTTTAAACTTACTTGTGTTTTTCCCTATTTTTGCTCTCTTCCTTTTCAATGCTAGGCACTCACAAACAACTATTTTTTATACTAGGTTAGACATTTTTTTTCCTAAAAAAGTAATTTTTTTAGGACATATCAAATGAATAATACATTCTCTGCACATATTTCTCATTACAGCGGCACCGCGCGGGGCACTGGCTAGTATACTATCTATTTCCTGTGTTAAGTTCGTTCTTTCTTTCGGGTACGGAATACTAGTGAAGAACCTGTGAGTTGGCCCCTGCAATTAGGATAGGATGGCGTCACAAGCATACTCCCCATTGATCCATGCCACCATTAATCCGGTCACATGTCCACACCAACCACTCGCCGCACACCTGGCCAGGCAGCTGGCCGCCTCTTTGCCTTTTTTCAGTTTTCTCGCCGCCGTCACCGGATCACCGCCATGTGGGACCCTGGACGCGCCACGTCGGCACCCTGCCGCCCGTGAGGCCGTGACCCCGTCACCCCGGCGAGCCTTCTACAAATACCAGCATCAGAGAACGCCAGAAGATCGACCGGGGTCACCGTCGCTGACCGAGCTGAGGCTGAGCCAAGCCGACTCAGCCGAGGCCAGCGGCAGACCATGTCCACGATGCCGCTGCAGAACGGCGGCGGGTGGGCGCTGGAAGCGCAGGCGCAGCAGGCGATGAAGCAGCCGGCGGCGGCGCGGCGGGGCCGGCGCGGCGCGACGCTTCTGCTCCTGCTCCGGGTGGGCGCGCTGTGCGCCTCCGCGGCCGCGGCTGCGCTCGCCGCCGCCGCCACGCCCGGCGCGCGCCGTTCCGGTTCCTGCTGGCGGCCAACGCCATCGTGGCGGTGTACTCGGCGTCCGGAGGCCGCCGCCGCCGCGTGGGAGGTGGCCGGGGGCGCCACGCTGCTCCCGGAGGCCATGCAGCTCTGGTTCGACTTCGCCCACGACCAGGTAACATAAGGACATACTGTACTCGATCGGCTACGGCCATGCATGGCGCCCGCTGGGAGTGGGAGCTGATCAGGAAGCTTGTGCACGCTCGCACGCATGCATGCAGGGATTCGGCTACATGGCGCTGGCGGCGGCGGCGACGGCGGCGCGGGACGCGGCGGGTGCGGCGGCGGAGGGCGGGACGAAGGGTGGACGACGAGCGGCAGCGAGGCCGCCACGACGGCGGCGGCGTGCGTGCGGGCCGACGTCGCGGTGGGGCTCGGCTTCGCGGGGTTCGCCTTCCTGGCACTCGCCGCGCTCGTCACCGGCTTCCGGGTCGCCTGCTTCTCGCCACCGGCTCCCGGTTCCCGCCGCCGGCCTCCTACTGATCGATCGCCGCCGGAGCTTCGGCCTTCGGGTCTTTTGCAATTGTGTGTGAACGACGGCTGAGTGGTGGTGGTGGAGAGTGAACTTGGCACTGGCAGCATCATGAGAAAGTGAGAAATGGGAATGCAAGCCACGCTAAGAGTGTAGCAGTAGTAAATTCGACGGCGTGCCTGCCAAATTAATGTAAGAAAATCATACGATTGTGTGGTCTAAGAGCGAGTGCGAAAATGTTTGCTGCGTAAAGGTTGTGGCGGCAGGAGAAATTTCACGAATGGATCGATCGGACGCGGTGCTCAACGACCGCATCAGAATCATTTTCCATCATTGCTTATGTTGTGCGCGCCAAACTCTTTGGCTCTTCGGCCACACCCTCACTCTTTCGATCGCTCCCCTGACAATAAGGTCCCACGCACCGCACGTCGATTGCGTCTTCCGCGTCTCGCGCAACCGTCCAACTGAAGAGACTCACTCACCAGGATGGAAAGAGGAGGAATGATGGCAATGGAGCAGAGGAGAAAATTAGGACAAATACTAAGAAAGTGGAGGGGTAAAAAACTAAAACACGACAGCAACTTTTGAGTATTGATTGAGATTTCGATCTAACTAAAAAAAATCTACGTAAAGAACACCCCTCTCTTTGCTTATTTTGGGCTCCTGGAAAGTGCACGAGCACGTACAGCATCACGTGGCCAACAATTGGAAGCCCGTGACCTGGAGCTCGAGGAATGCTGAGTGCGAGCCTACAAGACCGAAGTTGGGATATTTTTTTCGTCAAAAGTTCAAACTTGTGCGATATTCTGCGCGTCCATCAACAGCAAAACCCTGGCCCGTCGATTGTCAAATACTCCTGCATATCGACAGAGGCAGTTGCGGCCCACTCCGTCTCCCGTCCGCCCCTGCTTTTGCTTGGCTGGGCCTGCGCCGGGTCGAATGCATTCTCACTATATCTTTGTGGGAAAGAGTTCATTTGACCTCAGATATACGCCATCCGAGTTTCCTATTTGAAGTACAAAACAAGATATCTTACACCCTAATAAACTACTAAATCCGTTGCAAAATTATAGTTCGTTTGACTTTTTGACCCCAAGTTTGACCACTGCGTTTTTTTTCAAAAAATGTGCAAAATATCACTTCTTTTGTTATGGTTTGCTTTATTAACAAAAGTTCTTCAAAAATGACTTAAATTTGACTATGTTTTTACAAATTTTTGAATAAGACGGTTGATCAAACTTGATGTCAAAAAAAGTCAAACGAATTATAATTTGAAACGGAGGAGTACTATTTTAATACCAAACAAATCACATCCCACGCTGATTTGACAGTGGTTTTAGTGGACATGCCACGTCAGCACCTGTGGGGAATAGATTGACTATATTAGTTCAGGGTCAAATGGACTTTATGAAACATATAGAAATATTTTTTAATAAAATTGTCCATGTACTTTTCAGAAGACGATATGCTATTCAAAATTGTAAAATCTTGTTTGATCTTAGAAAAATTGTGAAATATTATTTTAGTTTGAAGAGGTATGAAATCTAGTTTTTTTCTTCTAAAATCGCACTATCTTTTGGCATATAGTTTGGAGTTATTTGGTTTTTCTATGGTCTCTTTTTTATTTACTAGTAGATGCCCTCATTTTTCTATTATAATTATAATTAGTTAGCGTTGATATCCCACGCTAATAGAAGGCCAAGACGTGTTTGAATAAAATGAAGAAGGCCAAAAGACTTGACTTAAAAACACAATTGTCATGTAACCACAAACATAAGTATCACTTGATCAAAAGTTAGGCACATTGAGCAATGACCAAATTATCGTGTGTGGTTTCGAAGTCAACTCAATTAAACTCGACATCAATTATCTTTGACCGAGATAAGATTAGTGCAGCATGATACATATCATGTTTTATTTGGACCAACATTAACATGGTCGAGATAGGATCAAGTGACACTCGTGTTGTGGTCAAGTCACCTATCCCTCTATGTAGTCCTGGGTCATCAACTTTAAATCATTATAATGAGATGAGGAGATAATTTACTAAAATAAACACAAAAAGGAGACAGAGAAGATTCAAATAACTCCAAGCTACGTGCCATAAAATAGAGTATGATTTTAGGAAAATATAAAGCTCTTGCTTCACATTTTTGAGCTAAATAGAATTTCTATGATTTTTCTAAATTAATTTTGCACATGTATATCTAACCATGAATTATCGACTAGTCCAATTTACCCCCTTGAGGATAACATGGCGCCATATAGGCTAAAACTTTTGTCAAGACCAACTAGGGGTGTGATTTATCCTAGATTAGACAATTTAGGGTATATGATATTTGGTTTTGTATTTTAAGGAGAAAAATTGGATGATGTCAATAGTTGTGGCGATCAAATTGACATTTTCCTATCTTTGTCTCGTAAGCCACAACGGAGAAGAAAGTAATAAACCAGGGGGGAAACATTTTTCTTCTTCTACTATAGTCGTGGTTTGATTTTCATCATCGAACTTCAAAATAGGACATTTTACTCCCCCATAGTTCTAAAAAAACATTTAAATTACATCCATTATGTAGTTAGAAGTGGTTTTTATGGCACTTTCATGGGTTTTAAATAATTTTTTAAAATACTTAATAAACTTTTGAATCATGAAAATTATTTCTAAGCTTCTAAATTTTTTGAGAAAATTCTAAAGATAGATTGGGGCATGAAAAACCCAAATAACATATTTAAAGCTCATGAAGTATCTCTAAAGCTTACAAAAATGTATTTAGCTCTAGAAAAATGGAGAAAATATAAAGAACAGAGAAACCTCAAAACATTATGATCAATGTATAAACACATTTTATATTTTTCCACACCAAAAATATGAGATACAACCCCACATGAATGCAACATATGTTAATGCTAAATGGATTCCTACCGGGTTGCATATAGTATTTTATTGTCAAAATTTTTTAATACGCCTTTATACATAGATTAAATGTTTTAGAATTTTTTTCTAGACTTTGTTTGATATTTTCCTATAATTAACTATGATTTTGGAAGCTTATCTAAATATTTTTAGTTGGGTTTTTGCATCTCAATCTACCTTTACGGTTTTCTCGGAGTTTTTAGAAGTTTAGAGACATTTTCGTGGGTATTTACTGATTTTAAATTTTGAAAATGGAACTCCACCAAAACCTCTTTTAATCTGGTAATTTAAATTGTTTTAAGAGTTGAGGGAGAAGGGATAAGATGTCCGGTTTTGGAGTTTATATAAGGAGAGAAATCCAATCTATATTGTTTTTTAGATTATCCAATCTATATTGTTGTGTGTCGTGGCAAAGTCAGCAAATGCCTGGCCCTCGAGCATTCGATCATCTTCAGGTTCTCATCTGGGCCTAAGGCCTAACAGTTTAAGCTCATAAGATGGTCGATCTGGATTCTGGCTTTCAAAATAGGCCTCAAGGTGACCCTAATTTGAGGCCAGAAATCTTTGCCAAATGCTTTCCATGTTTGGTTTAACCTTCCCTCAAAAAAATGTTTGGTTTAACCGTGCAGTAGTGTTGCGCTGCTGCTTCCAATGTTGACAGGGCACAAGGGAACGCCGTTTTGAAGGTACTGCTTTTTTCTATGACTAGCAAACATGCCCGTGTGTTGCAACGGAAGATACGTAGTCATCTATTCTAACGTGTCTCGGAAACCGAGTCTGTATCGTGGCTAGATGTGTTTCTAACTCGTATGAACATCGATCGTGAGCTCAGGTCACAGACCAGATATTAAACTAATCACAACTCGTATCAATAATTCATCACATACCACTCTTAGTGAAACCATCGTAAACTCTTATGCTCGGAGAAATGAACAGATGGATGAACTGGTGGAGATAATAAAGAGAGCAAACAACGAAAATCTAGAGAACAAATTCTTTTAATATTGTATAAGAATATATAGATAGCAAATGTACTTGTATTTTACAACAGAAAAAATCCTTGTATCTCATGATCATGTTAAAAATAAAAAATCTTTAATTATGTAATTTTTTCACGAACACGCAAAAGGTTTGTACGTCTTTGTATTAAGGTAGAGAAAATATTCAATAAAACATGCCTTAGCGGCACCCTAGGGGTCAACAAGTTATACATGAACGCTCGGACCCTCACTAGTATAGTAATAATTTTATTGTTTATTCATTAGATTTATAATAAACAGAAAAGTAGATGACTTTTTATGTACAATCACCGAACACAAAAATCTTAGCGTTCACAGCTATATATCTTTTAAAGAAGACATTAAAGGTTCAAAGGTGTATAATATTATTATTGATATTTATGGGGAAACGAAATTAGAACAGGAAGTTGGACGCTGAACGTGGGAAAAGGAACCATACCAATTCGAACACGGACGCTTATTACTCAGAATTAGAAAAATATGTTTGATTAGAATTGCTAGCTATCCAATTCTTTTCTATTCGGATCATGACTATTACTCATAATAGGAACAATCTATTTGGATTAGGATTAGGAGTCCTAGCTATCCATATTACCTCAAGAAGCCTTGTGTATGTCATATATAAATCAGGAGGGCTATAGATAAACGAAAGCAGAGACAATTTTTATATTACTTGAAAGTTAGTTAAAGAGAGGTGGATGAAACAAATGGATGGAAAAAAAGGCTGAAATTTTACCTGTTAAATAGTAGGTATAGATGAATGTGTCCAGACCATATGAACATGAAGATAAGTTAAAGAAAAAGATCAACAGATGAAGCAAGTGTAGTCAAACCTATATGGCCCCGCTCATTTGGTCTGAAATTTGGTTAAAACCGCACGAAAAAAAACATTGCTCGGGCTGAATTGTTGTGAGAGAAAAATCACTGTTCCGCTGAAAAAGAAGCCGAAAAGCGAATATGGGGTAAGTCTAACTAGGCCTATGTACTGTGCCGAAATAAAGGCGTGACTGTAGCCACCAAATTAATGTACTGTCCATGCTTGGGAGCCTAATGTTGCTTTGCGAGCCACAGTAGCACCGACCACGTAATACCCTAGTTTGCCAAGAGTGACTAGGAGACGAATATTCGATCACTGTTTTCGTCAACCTATATAACATAGGAAAACAAATCAACCTATATGCTATAGTATGTGTTATGTGGGAGTCCACGTTTACACGGACACTTTGGCTATCCAATAGCGATTTTGCAAGGCTAAACATGTAAAAAAATAGGACTATGCCAGTTTGGTAGAGCTTATTATCCCTCTAATTCTTGAGCTTTACTTTTGATTCTCTAATGGAAGTGATTACGGTGAGAGAGTATAGGGTCAGTGTAGAGAGAGCAGACAAGAATCAATTTCAAGTGATTCTAGTGGTGATTGAACAGAAACAATGTGAAGCGATGGATAGTAGTTTTTAAGCTCCCAACTCGCAGTGTACATGGAGAAGTGAGTCTCATTAGCTTTCCACCGAATTCAGATACATTTTAAGCGTTTGATAGAGATCCAACAAATCCATTTCGAAAAAGCTAGGAGTGGAGCCTACCAAACTAGCCCAAAAATTCCACATGTTTCAAACAAACTTCACACGTGTAGCATATGAGTAGATTATAAGGGTTTGTTTTGTGGAGCTCAAAAGTGTCTTCAGGTTGATTATGTCAAACGAATTTTACGAAGACATCTGTGAAGTAATTTTCTAAATGAGCTAAGTATGTGGGAGTTGAGAAAAAACTAGCCTGCCTCAATTCACCTCATGCTTAAATCATTATTCTAGAGAATCGTAAAAAGTCACTTTTAGTCATATGATTACTGAAAATAAGCAATCGTGGAGCTCTACCAACCTAGTTTTTAATTATCACATTAAAAAAATAAGAAATACAAATTAATCTTTTTTGCAAGAAAAATACAAATTAATCTTAATGGTTTGATAAAGTAGTACTTTAAATATTTACAACATTAGCATGCAGCACCCGACGGGTAACCAACTAACCATTTAACATGCTCTAAAATAAAAATCAGTTTATGTGGCAGAACCGTTTAAAATAACTCACTTTCGGAGGTGCTTTTCTTTCATTAGACATTAAATACCTTAAGAGTGAGCTAATTTAAACAGTTTTGTTGAGCACACCCCATGGGAAAACTCGAAAATCCACATTTTTCAACAGGATCATAAATGGGAGAATAAAGCTTACAACATTTTAGCCATTTTTTACATCACTTTTCATGTAACATCAGAGTATAATATTTATTGTTTATAATAGCGGAATATAATCATGTTATCAGAGTTCCAGCGGAAATAAAATCATTTAATGATAAGTTAAACATTAACATGATGATCCATTATATACATCATAACAGGTTATAAGTTTTTTCATTGTAAAACATTTTGGGTGGAAGTTTCAAATAAACTCTATGTCCGCAACGTTAAGGAAATCCTCGCTGAGCCTACCAGGAGTGTCAGCTCTAGCATCCACCTGTCACCTACAACAGGGTAAAACAAACCCTGAGTACTCAATTATACTCCGCAAGACTTACAGGTCAGGTGGAAAGAAAAGACTCTAAGAATATGCAAGGCTATCTGACTCATAGATTTATTGCATCTGCAGGGGCATTACTAAACGTACGTCCTTATACTAAATTTTATTAGCAGTCATCATTAGTTCATTAGCTAATCATTCTATGTAAGCACCTATGCTACTTTCAAGCATGTGGTAAGCAATCAGAATTATTTTACCATCTTTCATATTCCAGTTCTAACTACGGTGCTAGATCGTAGCCAAGCCGTATCGTATCACACGTTGATTCGTAAACTAATGTATCCCAGTTGGGTACCCCGAAACACACGCCCCGCTTGTACCCTAGTGTAGAGGGTACGATCCTGGATACCCACGGTAGATTACATGGGTCGCGCCCTAGGGTGGTCCACCCACAAACCGAAGCTCATGGAGCAGCACTTATGGTTACTCGGTGCTCCCTCAGAAGACACCGGAAAGATATCCTGAAGATACTACGAGATCTGTTAGGATATGTTTGATCTCATGATTCATGTAATCTGTTATTATTTTCCGGTTATCTCCTAGATCTAACCGACTTGTAACCCTCGCCCCTGCACTATATAAGGTGGGCAAAATGGACCCCTTAAAACACACGCAACATTATACGATCGTCAATACAAACCAATAGATCATAGGAGTAGGGTATTACGTCAGGCCGATGGCTCAACTTGTCTAAATCGTTGTCTCGTGCCTTGTGTCACCATCTAGTTCTTGGTTACACGACTCTCACGATAAATCTACCATCATGGGATACCCTCGGTGGATCGCCGAACATCTTTTGTCGACACCCTAGACACAAGCAGGACCAACCCACCACTCTCCTGGGCAAAGGGGTCTAGGTCCTCGTCCAAACTTGACTCCAAGCCCCCACCTGAGTCCCGGACTCGGCGTGAAAGAGACCTCCACCATCCCGCCTCTAATCAGCTTGGGATCCAAAAGAGCCGTAACCCACGACAAGAGAGCAACGAGCCTTCCGGCTCCATATAAGCAAGTATGTGCTTGGGATAGTAAGTCTGTGGACTGACTAGAATCCAATGAAAAGAACAATATTCAATCGACACATGCGAACAAGTGCAATCCGAGCCTCGCTTTCGAATGCCAAACCAAGTCTAGATCCAAAGTACCATTCTCGCCTGGTCTCCAATTATCATCCATATATATATATATATATATTACGGTGTGATAGTAATATAATAACAATAATAATATCTTTCCTATCTCTCTCACGAGTGATGTGCATTCACTCAACTTCATCGGAGTCCCAGAGCATAGCAATCTACACGATCCTATCATATTAGTAAAACTTATAGGATAAGGATATATATATATATATATCCTTATCCTATAAGTTTTATTCAACTCCTTAAACTTAATGCACAAGCATAAAATAAAGTGCAATAATAATAGGGGTTATGCACCAGGGCTTGCCTCGGGTAAATATATAACCAAAAGTTAGCATTCCATCATAGTGACACGATTATCAAGACACCATCTTTCCGCTACTTCCGGGTCATCTCCACGATCCATCGTTGTTCCTATTATGGTATACATGGATACAACGCAGAGACGAATTAATCAATGGTAATCGCAACTCTATAATACGATTAAGCTCATGAGCTAACGAGCTAGCTTAATGACTAATGTACTAGTCTACATATCCATCGTCAATCAAGTAAGGCTTGTTTTCAAAAAATATTTTCGTTCTACAAACCCCCCAATTATTTTTGACATTTGATTGATTAAATATATATTTTCATACTAGGGCTCATTTAGTTACCTTTAACAAACTAATTCCTATAGAGCTACAAAATTACAAAGGAGCACCTAATAATATGAAGAATTTATCATGAAAGTTTCAGAGCTAACACTATCACCGCCGCCCAAAGTGGGTACGCGCTGAAAACTCTAGTTTGGTTTTGGTGAATTGATGAAACCCTAAGTGCTAACCTAGTTTATCAAGTGATCATGAGATAGGTAGTACACTCCAAGTTGTGAAGCAAACAAAGATCATAGCATGATGAAGATGATGCCATGGTAATGATCAAGTGCTCGGACTTGAAAGAAGAAAGAGAAAATAAAAGCTCAAGGCAAAGGTATAAACCATAGGAGCTATTTTATTTTGGTGATCAAGACCCTTAGAGAGTGTGATCACATTTAGGGTTGATATTTATTTATTAAGAGGGTGAAACTCGTGATCGTAATGCGGTTATCAAAGTGTCACTAGATGCTCTAATTCATTGCATATGCATTTAGGATCTAGTGGAGTGCTAACACCTTGAAAATATTTGTGAAAATATGCTAACACATGTGCACAAGGTGATACACTTGGTGGTTAGTACATTTGAGCAAGGGGTGGAGAAGTTAGAAGTAAAAACGAAGTTAGTGTCGCTGGTTGCATGTTGACCGGACAGCTGATTCTCCGAGGGACGGGAGCGTCCGGTCATGTGTAATCAGTTGAGATGTCAGCGGCCGGTCTATTGACCGTACATTGGTCGCTTCAGTGACCGGACGCTAAAGGGCTGCGTCCTGGCCAAGTGGTCGGTCTCCGCATAACGCTTAGGTTAAGCACCGGACGCTGGGTTGTGTCCGGTCAGTATGACCGGACGCGTCCCGTCGATAAAAATCGGTTTCGACCCTCATTAGAAACGACCGGGACGCCGAGGGTCCAGCGCCCAAATCAATCGACAGAGCGTCCGTTCTCGGGCACGACAGATGACTGCTGAGTCGACACGTGGTCGACTACGAGCGACCGGACGCCGGGGCTCAATTGTCGGTCAACCGGGACCGGAGCGTCCTGTCAGCCAGCTGTTATGCCCAAAGTGAAGGGTATAACGGCTATATTTCATGGGGCTTTATTTAAGCCCCATGGCCGGCTATAGCTCACATCTTTGGCCATTTCCATTGACATAACAACCTTGTGAGTTTAGCCAAAGCCCTCCCACTCATCTCCATCATTGATTCATCATCATAGTGAGATTGGGAGGAATCCAAGTGCATTGCATGAGTGATTGCATCTAGAGGCACTTGGTGTTCGTGTTTCACTCATGGTTTCGCTTGTTACTCTTGTTGGTTGCCGCCACCTAGACGGCTTGGAGCAGCCGAGGATCGTTGAGTGGAGGGCGGTGATTGTCTCTAGCTCCGATCGTGGTGATTGTGAGGGTTCTGACCTTCTCCCGGCGGGAGCGCCAAAAGGTACTCTAGTGGATTGCTCGTGGCTTGTGTGATCCTCATCTTGTGTTGGTTGTGTGGCACCCTATTGAGGGTTTGGCGTGTGAAGCCAATTAGCGCGTGAACCTCCAAGTGAGTGAATCGCCACAACGAGGACTAGCTTGCTAAAGAAGCAAGTGAACCTCGCAAAAAATCATTGTGTTCATCATTGATTCCGAGGTGATTGGTCTTCATTGTTATTTATTCTTGTGATTGATTGGTTCCTTCATCTATAATAGCGGTATAACTTTCTTGATCACTTTACATTACCACAAACCTAGTTGTCAAGCTCTTTAGTGTAGTTAGTTGTGAGAGCTTGGTTGGTTGGTTGGTGTGGCTCTTTAGCTAGCCTTTGAGAGCACACTAACATAGAGTAGTGTCATAGCTATTGTGTGAATAGATACTATCTAAATTAGAATTGTGGTAGGTGGCTTGCATTTTGAGTAGGCTAGCGCAACACTTGCTTCACTTCACAATTGTCTAACCCTTTTGTTAAGTGTTGTTGTAGAAATTTTTATTAGGCTATTCACCCCCCTCTAGCCATTAGGACCTTTCACGCGTGCGCTCCGCGACGGCCCAACGCGGCCCAAGGCCAGGACGCCCATGCGCGGTGGCATTCTTGCAAAAGAGACCTTGTTCTTTCACTTAATAGCACAACCTCCTACACATACTATTCTCCTAGTCATCATTTTTTGCAAATAGGCCCCGAATGTTGCCGACTTCACCATAGGAGGTTCCAGGACTCCTCAGGCCACCGCCACAATGCCGACGGCAGAGGGTCGCCACGCCGGCTACCAAGGCTCGCTAAGACAGAGTAAGGGGTCGACCTCAATCCACTTCGCTAAACGCGCATGGCTAGGTGGCGTTAGGGGCTTCCATGGCTAAACACGAGGGCTAGGTGGTGGTTAGGGGGCTGTGGATGCAGATCGCGAGACAATGATGAGCTGCCATTTGCGTCGTGGCGTGGGCATTCCCCAACCCACGGCGCATTGTGAGAGTTAAAGTGGTGGAGAAGCATCGAGAGCTCACCGTGGTTCGCGCTACGGTGGCGCTGAGACGGAGGAGCGACGAGCGACCACAGCCCGCATGCGCCAAGACCTCTTGGCGTCGTCGAAGGTGGCACTCGTGGCGTCATCAAGATCGATGGTGGCCTCCTAGACAAAGCAACGTGAGCGCCAAGTGGGGGGTCAATGCGAAGTTTAAGGTCTCAAGCAATCGAACTTCTATCGCCCAATCCTACCTCTCTCCCCAGTTCCGTGTCAACGGTGACCAAGGCCCGATGACGAGCAAAACGCCCAATTGATCGTTGATAGCCCATGTGGGTGGAAGAGATGGAGCGCCAAGTAGGCTTCCGGTGCCCTCTACTGGCACAAAGAATCAGTTTGTGGAGGACCGAAGCTAAACGAATTGGAGGGTGGAAAAGGCGAAGCTCGCCGTGCTCGCTGTGGGAGAAGCACACGCTGACGCTGCGCAAAAGGCTTAAGACGGCCAACCCCGTCAACGGTCGCGACACGAGCAAGTCCACGCGACGGACAAATAGGAGACTTAGCGCGACGCCTTAACTCGAGTGACCAAACCCAGCCGAACTCTCCATGGCATCTAGCGGGCAAGACAAGGCAGGAAACATCCCATCGCTTTGGTTGGGCCACCGCTATGCGACACGGCCGGTAGGGCTCCAAGGCATAGATCGCATGTAGGTAGAACAAGGGACGGGTGAGCGCCACATCGAACAAGCAATGCGTACCACAACCTTGGCAAGGCCTAACGGCCGGTCATGCGAGCGCCGGCACGCACGTTAGATAGGACGTGCCATGGCCGGTAGGGGTGCCATCGCCCAAAGGCAAGGGTGCAGGCGCCAACCAACGCAGTCGCCGGTGGCCGCAGCCTCTGGTCAAGATGTGAGCCCGACACAAAGAATACCACGCTGCTGCGGTGACCGCGACTCAGGCCGAGTGGTAGCAAACTACGTCATGCACGTATTTTAAAGCTAAACAAAACCGCTAATTATCTCGCCTAAGGTTCAACCACTTATGCTAGTTTAAAGCCAACATCACTACGGGTGCCCTAACGAAACAATCGCTATGATCACAGAGCAAAGCTAGGGGAAAGATAAACGAGTGCCAAGGTAAGCTCGCCACGAAAATGCCGGTTCATTTAACAGAGTGCCAACGACATGGTTCATGCTGCTCCAATGTAGATCCGCAATTTTTACGAAGTTCCACGTGACAACCAACATGACTGTAACCTACACCATGCCTAAGTGGTCGCCTTGATGCAACTAACCTGTACATAAAAAATATGGATGTATTGATTAATCATTTTGTTGAATTTTAAATGCCAAAATGGCATTGTTTACGGTTCTTTTCCGATTTGGACTGAGTAAAGGCTTGGTTAGAACTAACAACCTTTAGCGTTTTTGCCGTAATTATTAAAGGGTCTAAACCTTGTTGGTTTCAACTGACAATCATACCATGAACCAGCCCATACTACATACTAACTCATAGGAACAAAATATTAAAGCACTATTTAAGTATGTTCCACTATATAATTTACCAAAGATAGCACTTTAAACTTAAATCGTTTGTTTACCGACTTAACCGTGAAGAGTGAATTTAATTTCAATTTGATTTCAAGAAGCTTCCCAAAAAATACTAGATGATATTATTATTCTCCAAAATTAATGTTACATTTCTATCTACATAATTTGCTCGCCAATTTTACTTAAGCACTATGCTCCAGTTACATTTTATTTTTGTTTATAAAAAATTGTCTTTCGCGCCAACGATTAAACTACTTATTCTACCTTTCCTTGCTAAGATTTTCATTAGCATGTTTAGGCATTAAGTAAACTAACTTATAATATTTCTTTTGATTTTTTCTCAATCGCAAAGGGAGTCATATAAATTTTTGTTTATCATCTCATGTTAATTTTAAATTTTAAACCAAATGTAACCTGCTTTGTCGGTATCTTTTAGGTCTTAATCCTGGTGCTAAGCAAGCTCGTAAACAAAAAAGTTTACAATTTTCTTCTTACCTTTTTCTCATTGCTAATCTTGGTCTCATCTCATTGCTTCTTACCCTTTTTTCAGTTAATTTTATTTAGTGCAGTAAGTTAAAATGGTTTGTATGTAAGTTGTTCTTCATCCAGAAAAAGTTTACAATTTTTTTGATCTTATTTTCATTTACAGTTTTTTGAATCGAATCCTGGTTTACCCGCCAAACGGTTCCATGAAGTAATTTCAATTCATCACAAAATAATTTTTGAGAGAATTTAAATCCGAAATATTTCTACGAAAAACCTAGAGCCCTACCAAACGCACCCAATTATTGAGAATCATCTTCAATAACACACCTGTAATGTTATGTACATGTACTCAAGCTTGGTTTATATTAGGAAGGTAGAGTCCTTAAACCGCATCGGGAAACCGATCATGAAACCAACTTGGGCTGTCAAAACCACCCCACGGTAGCGTACAAATACAAACCCAATAAAAGGCAATAACCAAACCCACACGAAAACCATTTTATTACCAAAAAAATCGCCCAACCCAATCAGAAAAACCTCGCCCCCATCACAGCCATCCGTGCCAGATCCAACGGTCACCACCTACCCACGGCACGCGCCCAACCTGCTCCCCACGTCCCACCTCACCAAAGATGCCCTGCTTTTCTTTTCCCCTGCATTATTATTTGATTTCCTCGCCTCGCCCTCCCTCTCTCTCTACCTCCGCTGCCGCCGCCCGCCTCCACCCCTGCCCTCCCTCCTCCACCCCACGCGCCTGCGCGTCGCCGATCGGGTCCCCGGCCGCGCGCTCCTCCGACCTTCCGCTGCAGTCGACTGAGGCCTCCCGCTCCTCCGCTCAGGCCGTACGCCGCGGGGTCGCGACTCCGCGTCAAGCAACGTAAGTGGCAGGTCAAAACCCTAGCCCTCTCTCTCCCAGTTGGATCTAGGGGCCGGTCAGGTCTTGATCCGCTCCCGGATCTCCGGCCCGATCTGCGCTACCTGTTTGCGTGTGGTTTCGGTTGTCTCGATCCGTCAGTTCGTCGGCGGCTCGGTGCGGGTGCTCGCTCGTGTCTTCGCTGTGCGTGATTAGTTCCCGCTTGGGTTGCTAGATCTGAGCAGTTTTGTGGTTAGAGTTGGACGGCCGGGCGATTTCTGCGCGTGTGGAGTTAGATTCGTCTGTGGAATAGTAATCGTGGCGTAGACGAAGAGAGTTGAGCTGTGTTAGGCGTTGATGAATCTGATGCGCACTCACTTTGTATAGTTGGTTGTCTCTAGTGAATCCGTCGCATGAACTGCAACGTTCTATTCCTAGCACTCACTTTGTGTAGTTGATAGTTTCTAGTGAATCTATCTATCGCATGAACTTCCACGTGCTATTCCCTAGCACTCGCTTTGTATAGTTGGTTGTTTCCTAGCACACTCGTTCGGTTACTTGTGGTAGCGCCACCTGCTAAATTCTGAAAAGGGAGCAATTATGTCGTATATAGTACCGCCCATATTGACTGTAATCTTGGTATAGTTTCTGTTAAGCAGTAATTAGCACTCACTTTGTATAGTTGGTTGTTTATAGTGAATCTGTCGCATGAACTTCCACATGCTATTTCTACAGTTTTCGATTTGCAGTTCCTGTGTATAGCTTAGCTCCTTCCGAGTAGCCTTGTTCAAGTTACCAAGTACTCTTGTTCCGTTATTTGTAGAAAAGCCACCTGCTAAATTCTGAAAAGGAGCAATTATGTCGTATATAGTACCTACCATATTGATTGTAGTCTTGGTATAGTTTCTGTTAAGCAGTAATTTCTACAGCTGGCCAATTTTACTGCAACGATTTAGTTTTGTAAGGCTACACACGTTAGCTTACTTGCTTGGAGAACTCTAGCGTTGTATTCTAGCACTCACTTTGTATAATTGATTGTTTCTAGTGAATCTGTCACATGAACTTCCACGTGCTATTCCTACTGCTTTGGTTGCAGTTCCTGTGTATAACTTAGCTCCTTCACAGTACTCTTGTTCGGTTTCAGAGTACTCCTGTTCGGTTACTTGTGGTAGTGCCACCTGCTAAATTCTGAAAAGGGAGCAA
The DNA here is from genome assembly GCA_904845875.1 of Miscanthus lutarioriparius. Lineage (NCBI taxonomy): Eukaryota > Viridiplantae > Streptophyta > Magnoliopsida > Poales > Poaceae > Miscanthus > Miscanthus lutarioriparius. The sequence goes on from CAJGYO010000561.1 coordinate 30,214, forward strand.
TTATGTCCTATAGTACCTCCCATATTGATTGTAGTATCGGTATAGTGTCTGTTAAGTAGTAATTTCTACAGCTGGCCAATTTACTGCAACCATTTAGTTTTTAAGGCCACATACGCTTGCTTGCTTGCTTGGAGAACTCTAGCTTCGTTGGTTTATAGTTTGCAGTGTTAGATTGTAGGCCACAAAACACAGTCTAGCAATCTGAATGTCAGTTCTTGTTTATTGGGGCGAGCTGAATAAGATTCCTGCCAAAGAGTATTAGGTTCTGAACTTGTTATACTGCTAATTTGTCTATGATCACTCGTGTGGCAATAAGGGGTTATATGTGCACCGATGACTAGTACTGGATCATTGTTGTTCATATGGCATCTTGATTCCTTTACTGGACTAGTATAAGAATCTATCGTGCTTTCCTGACATGATATTCTTTCTCCAATTTGTGTGGGTATGCTTACTAATGAATTACCATATTTCGTGGCTACAACAATACAGAGCATGCTAATTTTGTTCCTCTGCTTTTACTGTTTAGCATTGATATGCCTAGCAATAATGACTCTGTATATTTGTCTAACTTTACATGATATAACAATTTGGTGCAATATGTCTTGTTTGGCTTTACATGGAGCAGTTTGGTGTTTGTTGGGCTTTACAAGCAGAGCACTTTTGTTGTTGTCTAATTTATATTGGATACCCTTTGCTGATGCATATGGTTTTGTGCCACAAATTTATTCTGATTCCTCCCTGTTTTGGCATTCACAGAGTCAATATGTCACCGACGTTACTCAAGTTCTCTTAAGTGCGCAATCTGCTGATGGCGCAATTAGGAAACATGCTGAAGAAAGCCTCAAGCAATTCCAGGAGCAGAACCTCCTGGATTCTTGCTCTCCCTTTCAAGCGAGTTGGCCAATGAAGAGAAACCTGAGGAGAGCCAAAGAGGTTAGCTGGCTTGATTCTTAAGAATGCACTGGATGCAAAGGAGCAGCACAGGAAGAATGAGCTTTTCCAGAGATGGCTGGCACTGATGCTGGTGCCAAGGCACAAATTAAAGGATTGTTGCTGCAAACTCTCACATCTCCTGTTGCAAGTGCCAGGTCCACTGCTTCCCAAGTTATTGCCAAGGTTGTTGGTATTGAGATTCCATAGAAGCAATGGCCAGAGCTTATAGGATCATTGCTCGTAAATATACATCAGGTCCAGCCAAATGTCAAGCAAGCAACTCTTGAAACACTTTGGCTATTTATGTGAGGAAGTTTCTCCAGATGCTGCTGACCAAGACCAAGTCAATAAAATACTTACAGCTGTTGTTCAGGGTATGAATGCTTCTGAGGCAAACTCTGATGTGAGGCTTGCAGCTACACGGGCATTGTATAATGCTTTGGGCTTTGCTCAGGTTAACTTCTCGAATGACATGGAGCGTGACTATATCATGAGAGTAGTTTGTGAAGCGACTCAGTCTCCAGAGGTGAAGATAAGGCAGGCTGCCTTTGAGTGTTTGGTGGCTATATCGTCTACTTATTATGATAAGTTGGCAACATACATGCAGGATATATTTAATATAACTGCAAAAGCTGTGAGGGGAGATGAGGAGTCAGTTGCACTCCAGGCTATTGAGTTCTGGAGTTCCATTTGTGATGAGGAAATTGACATTCTGGATGAGTATTGCAGTGAATTTACAGCTGATTCTGATGTTCCATGCTACTACTTTATCAAGCAGGCTCTTCCTGCCTTGGTGCCGATGTTGTTGGAAACTCTCCTCAAGCAAGAGGAAGACCAAGATTTGGATGAAGGTGCTTGGAATCTTGCAAATGGCTGGGGAACTTGTTTGGGCCTGGTGGCAAGGACTGTTGGTGATGACATTGTTCCTCTTGTAATGCCTTTTGTGGAGGAGAACATAACCAAGTCTGAGTGGAGACAGAGAGAGGCTGCAACATATGCCTTTGGATCTATCTTGGAGGGCCCATCAGCTGATAAACTGGCTCCTCTTGTTAATGTTGCGTTGGGCTTCATGCTGTCGGCGCTGATGAAGGATCCCAGTAACCATGTAAAGGACACAACTGCTTGGACACTTGGAGAATCTTTGAGTTCCTTCATGGTTCAGCACTTGAAACTCCTCCTATCATCACGGCCGAGAATTGTCAGCAATACTTTACTGTGCTGCTTCACAGCATGAAGGATGTCCCAAATGTGGCTGAAAAGGCATGTGGGGCCCTCTATTTCCTTGCACAAGGCTATGTGGATGCTGGATCTGCATCACCATTATCCCCTTTCTTTCAAGATATTGTTCAGAACCTTCTTATGGTCACTCACAGGGAGGATGCTGGAGAATCTCGGCTGCTAACAGCAGCATATGAGACCCTAAATGAAGTTGTCAGGTGCTCCACTGAGGTGACGGCCCCTATTGTTATGCAGTTAGTACCTGTGATCATGGTGGAGCTCCATCAGACACTTGAAACCGAAAAGCTGTCAACTGATGAGAGGGAGAAGAGGAGCGAACTGCAGGGCCTCCTTTGTGGTTGCTTGCAGGTCATTATCCAAAAGTTGGGAGGATGGAGTCAACTAAGTACTCTTTCTTGCAGTATGCTGATCAGATGATGGATCTGTTTTGAGAGTTTTTGCATGTGAAATGCCACAGTGCACGAGGAGGCTATGCTTTGCTATTGGCATTGGCATATGCAGCTGGTCCAAACTTTGCAAAAGTACATGGCACAGTTTTATCAGTATTTGGAGATGGGACTTCAGAACTTTGAGGAGTATCAGGTGTGTGCCATTACCGTAGGCGTTGTTGGTGATCTCTGCAGAGCACTGGAAGACAAAATTTACCCTTCTGTGATGGCATCATGACCCAGCTTCTGAAGGACCTGTCCAGTAACCAGCTGCACAGATCTGTGAAGCCACCCGATATTTTCGTGCTTTGGTGATATTGCACTGGCAATTGGGGAGAACTTCGAGAAGTATTTGATCTATATGATGCCTATGCTGCAAAGTGCTGCTGATTTGTCGGCCCATACCACCGAATAACTGATGATGAGATGCTCGACTCACACCAACCAGCTAAGGAATGGAATCTTGGAAGCCTACTCTGGTATCCTGCAAGGATTTAAGAGTTCACCCAAGACACAACTACTGATGCCATATGCTCCACATATTATTCAGTTCCTTGATGCTCTGTACAATGGAAAGGATATGTACGTCAAAACTTCACACTCTGATTCTTTACCTTTGCTGCCTAACTTATACGAGTCATCTGTTTTTGTTGATCTAATGCTTTATGATGTTATACCTCTTTTGCAGGGATGATACTGTGATGAAGACTGCAATAGGTGTCTTGGGAGATCTGGCCGACACATTGGGTGTCCATGCTGGCCTGTTGATCAATCAATCCACCTCAAGCCTGGCATTTTTAGAGGAATGCTTGGCATCAGATGATCCTTTGGTGAAAGAATCTGCCGAGTGGGCGAGGATTGCAATCAGCCGTGCAGTTTCGGGTTGATGCCACATTGAGTCTCGAGTCTGCACTTGCATCCATCCCATGTCATCTTGTCTGGGTCGTTGATTGCATCATGTCCAGACCTGCTCTTCGGAGAAGTCCAACATCTTTACAGCAGAGTCGGAGGGTCCTCACTAACTCATGCATCCAGTACATGTGTCAACCCGTGCTTCCGCTTCTGCGTAGAGAAAAGAGGGTTCAAGGTTGGCCGCCTGCTAACTTTTGCTAAAGGCATCTGCAACCTTCATTTCTTATTGGAGGTGAGATGAGCTTCTATTGTTGCATGACATGCTGTCAGTTTCCTCGGCATGGCATGCCTAAGAACTGTGGCCTATCATTCCCCCCCCTGCATTCATCCCATGCATCGAACTCTGGTCGGATGGTCACTTGGGACAAAAGGCCCAGTTGCTTGCTGCTGCTCCAGTAAGCAAGAACGGGCTTGAACGCATTGTCACAGGATTATTTTTGTATCGATCAGGGGTGGCCAAGTCCATTTATGTCAGACATACCCCTCCCTGCTGGTAGTAGGCTGTTAATTTCCCTAGCATTCTTTTCCTTTATCCACTTGCATTGTCTTTGCATTTGATTCATGGTCGGTATGTTTTGTAAGAGTTGTTTTGGGGCAAAACTTGTGTCCTGTCCGGTCTGCTACCGCGCGCTATTTGTACAAGTCAAGTCTGTGCGTGCATTGGTTTATTTCTGGGTGTTATCGTAGCAGCGGGTGTTTGTCCTTTTCACACCTGTCTTTGGTAATCTACATACGTGCTGCTCAATTTCGGTTTATCAGGAGCTGGGCGGGTGAAGAAACAAAGAGTTATGTAGGTCTTTGAAGTGGTTTTGCAGGGGTTGGCAGAGGCAAATTGAGTTGGGTGTGGTTTATGAATTGTACTATGGTGTGGAGATCTGCTTCCTGCTACCAACATATCATATCATTTGTTGAGCATATGAGAATACCATGGTGAAATGTGATTGGTCTTTTCGTTTTACGCTCTCAGCTTGCTAACCTCAGTGCAGACTGCAGATTTGAGCATAAGCACAAGCTGTACGTGAAGAGTGAGCTCTTTCTTTCTCAACTTCATCTAAACGTGGAATCGAATCAAGCAAACTTGTGAACACACCTTCAGTTCAGCAAAGTGTAAAGAAGCAATCTTGTTCTCTTGCTTTTACTTTTGTCCATGTCCTCACTCATCAAGTTGTCTGCTGCTATGCGCCTCTTCTTTTCCCCTTTTGATTAAATAAAACGATTGCCGATCCTAGCTCTTGTAGGAGTATATTGAAAACCATAGCCGTTAATCTACTAGTACTAGCATTAAAGGTCTTTTTCTCCAATTTGACCCTTCTCATGGACGTCATCACATCACTAAGCTCGCCTATAAAAAGCCAGGCAGACCTGTCTGATGTTTTGCCATTGTGTCACAAACTCACGCCTAACAACACGATCAGCTATAGCGAGCTCACAGCTCTGTCAAGGACTGAAGGTGAAGGCCATGGCCAGAACCCTGGTCCTCGTCGCTGTTCTCCTCGCCGCCAGCGCCGGCGCCACGACGGGCGGCGACCACGCTGACCATCCACAACCTCTGCCCGCACCCGGTGTGGCCGCTGGTGACCCGAACTCAGGCCTCCCTTCCATCTCCGACAACACTGCGCGCCTCGACCCCAATGCGCTGCTCTCCCTCACCTTCCCGCCCACCTTCTGGGCCGGCTGCGTCGCGGCGCGCACGGGCTGCGACGCCACCGCGTCGGGATGCTGGACGGGCTCCGCGCCGCCCGCCACCATCGTGCAGGTCACCGTCCACGACGGCGGGAGCCTGGACCAGGCCACCTGGCAGCGTGAGCCTCGTCGACGGCTTCAACGTGCCTGTGGTGGTCAGCCCGCAGGCGATCGCCGGCGGGGGGCAGTGCCCGGCGCTGGGTTGCCCCTGTCGACCTCAACTGCGACTGCCCTCCTCCGCAGCGCGCCGCCGAGGGTGTGGCGTGCCGTGGCCCACCGGAGTACTTCAAGAACCGGTGCCCGCTCACCCGGACCACGCCCACCGACGTCGAGCCCGTCCCGCAGAGCTGCCGCGCCCCGGGGAGCTCCGGGTCGTCTTCTGTCAGGCGACCATTGTCACGGGCGACGCCGCCGCCGCCGCTGCCGCCGCAGAAGGCGAGATGGTCATCCGCTCTGTCGTCGCCGACAGCTAGACTGATCGATCGAGCCGTCCAGAGCTCCATTAGCCTCCTCGCTTCGTTGAATCGTAGTCGCATGATTTCTTTTGCTACATGTGTTTGTGTTTAGTAGGGCGTTTAGCATTGGCGCGTGTACTCCGGTGGTTTTCGGAAATCAGCACTGAAGCAAAATAATAATGCCAGTTCTAAACCTCAATCTCAAATCTATATGTTGTCTTTACCCAATTTCGGATACTTAGAGAAACTCACATCATGCTCGCATCGTGTTTTTGCTACACCACATGGTCCATCAGCACCACAAATTCTAGTGATATTTTGATGTCCTATAATAATTCATAAAAGAAAGGTTGACTATCGTATCGAAGTTTTCTTGTGATACTTTGATGTCCTATAAAATAACATTTTAGCTTATCGACGTTTTTTGTTGGTGATATGACCATTGGAGATGCATGGAAACAAATTTATGTGTTTAAATGGCCAATTTATGTGCTTATGGACAAACTCGCTTGCATCGTTGATAAAAAAATAAGCTACATAGAATTGGTCTATTTGTGATCTAATAGATAAATCCTCTTGCAGATGACAAAGTTCCTGGATCCCAAACCCAGTTGTCATGATAAACCTCGGCTGGGCAAAGTTCAGATTTATAAACCGTCATTATTCAAAATCCACAAGGCACGCGTGAGGCATCTGAATGTGATTGAGGACGATAAAAAGCTTACAGCCGTACCGTAGTAGCTTTTGGCATATATACCTTGCTTCTACCGAGAAAAAGCGTTAAAGCGAAAGTTGCGGATATCAAAGGCCTGATCCTGATGTCGGATCATAATTGTCTTATCAACTTTTGACAAAGCTGAGTTGTGTCAAAGACCAAAGACTATATGATAGTATGATCATGATATATGAAGATTCATCTTTTTTTTACCCTCGAGAATATGCTGCGGATCTGATTAATCTTCCGAAAACTCCAGATGGTTTTGCGCATCAACAATTTTGTTCACAATTGCTAGATATCAATATGCCAAAACTACTTAGGGGCTGCTTGGTACCCGTCGAGGCCTTTGCCTCACCTTGCTTGTTGCGCTCGGGTTGTGATAATCATGTTGCATCGAGTTTAAGTTTTTACGGTCTATTCACTCCGTAGCCTGATCCTTTCCCAAACCCATGGGCTGATCAGGTTTCCCTTGGCAGCTCAGGAATCGAGATCTAGAACTTTTTCTAGGCTTGATGTTTATAGGTTGGGCTGGTGCGTGTTGATGAGGATGCGTGACATGTCGCTAGTCCGGAGCAAAAAGGAACCTCTAGTGAATCCACGCCAAGTCCTCCCCATGTCACGAGCACCATTGGCAGCCCGGTCCACTTGACGAGCACTTGTTGAACAGACGTATATCACCCACGAGCAGAGACACGCTTCTCCAAGAATCTGGAGTATATAGAATCAATGTCAAGAAGAGAAGGGGAGACCTGACGTGGTACACAGGGGTGTATCACTGAGCCGTCCTGGAAGTTCGATTTACAGGCGACAACTCCAACTCTGGGATTACATTGAAGGGACCAAAGTACTATCTCTGTCCGTAAAAGAATAAAATCATAGGTGCATTATTCTTGGTTATTATATTTAAAAGTTTGATCAAATATATAGATAAAAATATTAATGTTTATGTATTAAATAATTATAGTATAAAATATATTTCATGACAAATCTAATGATATTTATTTGATATTATAAATATTGATATTTTATATATACCGTTGACCAAACTTAAGATACTTACTTGGTACTATGCTAAAATTGTGTTCTTTTATGAATGGAGAGTAACTGAAACTGAGCTTTGTGGAAAGTCAGTTGAAACCAGTCGAAATTAATTGCCATGCAGGGCGTCGAAAAATCTATCTACCCATTGTAGGTTCTTACTAGTTGCAATAGGATTATTTATTTTAAAAAAACAGTTGAAACAGCCATCAGCGCTAGGTGTGAAAAGTCTAGGTACAATTTTTTTAAGAAAAAACAGAAAGTAGTCGAAAACTAGTCAACATTCAGCGCGCTAAAAGCCGAGTTGAAACTAGTCCCTCAGAGTGCGGGTTGCCACTAGTTATAATTGGCATATTGTTTTTAAAAAAGTCGTCGAAACCAGTTCAAAGAAGTATTCACCGCACGGGCGGACGGGTTGCACCACATGAGTTGTTTTGGTTGGTGGTGCAGGGTCTGCGCATTTGCAGTACAAATTTATACATATAATGTCCCTACATCAAATCATTTCGTTAATATGTAATGTGTAGAAAGGGCATGGAATTGAACAAACATCAACAATTAAGTTTCTATATTGATCCAAACAATTGGCTTTATATACTTTTTAGATAACAAAAACATTTCCAGCTTCAACCTCTTCTTTCAAAGAGGCATTTAGTTAAAATTAGCTATTACAAAGATGTGTAGTATAAACTATGAGTACCACTGACATGTGGTGAAGTAAAACCAAACAAAGAAGAGTTTCACATTATTGACTAACTCTATTAAAGGAACTCCATCCATCCATGGAGGAGAAAATTTACATGGCCATTGATTCCAATGCATGTACGTTATGCAAAATCAACTCCTTTTGTTCTTCTTTGAAGAATCATCAACTCCTTTTGTTCTTCTTTGATGTCCTCCTGCATAAGCCTGCGTGCATGTAATTTTGGTTGACATTGATCAAACCTGTGTTGCCAAAGTGCACAAACAATGCAAATGCCAATGTCAATAACTTCAAACCATTATTTGATACCTCCCGTCCAATAAACCAATGAAATTTTTATATATTCCACCTTAGTGTAATGTTAAACCCAATATGGATAGTAGTCCAAAGAAACATAGCATAATGACAATTAAAGAAGAGATGTAGGATGGTTTTGAAATGACTACAAAAAATTCTACTCACATTGGCCATTCCAGTTCCATCTAGCTAAGCTATCCATGCTAGAATAAATACCATTTTTAAATACCACACGAAGATCTTGTTCTTTAGTGGTATTTTATATGCCCAAATTCATTACTCATAATCCAAATACCATTGTTGACAAGGAAATTATACATTGATTTATATAGAGATTCATGCAAACTCATTGCCCCTATCATTTAATTGCACATCTACAATTGTTGTAATCAAGTTTGTCATTCAACAAATTCAAGTTACTCTCTTAGGTCCCTAAATATAAGCATTTGAAGCTTTCAAATTTGTCCCTAAGTATAAGTATTTCTATGAATTGAACATCCTCAACCCCGCTAGTAATTAATTGATCGGAGCGTCCGGTCGCTGTAAGAACAACGTCCGGTCACCTCGTGAGCTCGTTTCTTTGTGATCTTGCGTCCGGCTTGGTTCCTATCTTCGTGCTTGGACTTTTGCTTGATATCTTGGGTCTCCCCTTGTGCTCCTAGGGTCTTTGCTTAAGGTGTTGATCATCGGATCATCACGTCGTCTTTGTCTAAGTCACGTCTTGCATCCTATTGAACTACAAAACAATCACTTGCAAATTCATTACTCCAAATTGGTTGGGTTGGTCATCAAACACCAAAATTCAAAGTGAATGGGCCTAGGGTCCATTTTCCTTACAATACCCCCAGCCCCCAACGGACATTTCACCCAAGAGGTTGGGTAAGATGAAGTCCATGCCTTGAGATGAGAGGCGAGATGAGGCCGCCACCAAAGGGTCGGGTGAGCGGGAGCCTCGCGACCAAAGGGTCAAGCGAGACTAAGCCCATGACAAAGGGTCGTGGCGAGCCGGAGCCCATGACCTTGGGGCCTGAGGCGAGAGGAGCTCTGGGACCTAGGGGGTCGAGCGTAGATGGAGCCCACGACCTTGGGTTGAAGTAGACGGAGCCCGTGACCAAAGGGTCGAGCTCGCACCCCACAAGACAAGAAGAATAATAGTGAAGTGTAGATTACCTTGGTACATGTGAATCGAGGATGCATGTGGTTGTATGAGCACTTGGTAGCATGATTAGCTTAAACATTGTGCCCCCCTTTATAGTACGGCTTTTTCCTATACTCAAATTCAATATATAAAGAATTTAAACCTCCTTTGAGTTTGAAGCCATCTATATTTATAGTTGGGGCTCCTCCGGCTTCTTGTACCATCCTCTGGAATATAAGTTCACCGCTTGTCATCTCTATAAATCTCATTAGTTCTCTAATTATGAGGTCATTATCACAAAACCCCACAAATAAGGCTTGATTGCACTTTTAATCTCCCCTTTTTGGTGATTGATGACAACCCAATGAGAGCTTATAAAAGATATGAAATAAAATAATGAGACTTTTTTGAGCCATTGGTGTAGAGTCCTCCTAAATATGTGAATAGAGAATTAAATTCTCAAATTAGCACAAGAAGCCAGATTCACATTTGAGAGTGAAAGTGATGGGGCTCCCCTACATCCAAGCTCCTATGGGGTGCTGCATGCTGTCGTCGATGTAAGTAAAAGCGTGATGCAAATGACAGCTTATGCACACATGTGTTCTTTATTAACAGCGGCAAAGTCAGATGTGACTATCTGAGCAAGACAAAGTCAAGCACCACATAGCTAGCTCAGGACAAAAGAATATGCAACCTAGCATAATAAGACGACTTCTAATCCACACAACGATACATGTCCATATCCGATAAACAAAGAGTCAAATAGTAGCATTATTTCACAATTTAAAGTTTTGAGCAACTCTCAAACTTTTTCACCTAGTGAAGACTAACACTCATCGAATAGGACATGAAGCGTAGCTATTGAGTTGTTGACCCCTCTAATTTCTCTCCCTTTGACATAAAGCACCAAAAAAAAGAGGAAAAGAAGAAATATCAACACCTACTGGCCATCTCCCCGGATGTTAGTCCAATCAATATCATCACCTCCTACAAATCCGGCACCACCATCACAATCATCGCCTGCCGGAGTCAATACGTGCACTGGCCCTAACGGTGAGTGGTGGTGGTGTAGCGGGTAGAACGAGTGGAATGCCTGCTCCCATCTTTGATGGTATCCCTCTAGGGTCTCATCCCAATCTGCTTGCTGTCCCTACCCTCCTCCTCATCATCTCAATCTATGTATGCCCGAGACTTGAAGGTCATACCATGGAGGAGGTGGGAATAGGGGAAGTGGTGGGAAGATCATGTCCCATCACTGACGTTGCTCAAGCTTATGTCTTGTACACTGCTATTAGCCGATAGGTGCACTTTCTAAGATTGCTTCAACCACTTGCTAAACTCTTCATCTTGTTTCCACTGTGAGACCTAGAGCGGGAGAATCAAGGATATCTAGCATGAGCATGAGAGCTTCCCGCTCCTCGAGTAGCTGCAAAGCCAGTACAGAGTCTTCTCAATTTTGTAGCCGGTGTGCATCCCATCCTTCTAAAAATAAAATCTAGTGACCCCTCTCAATCATGAACATGAGGTGCAGAGGGCATAGGCTGGACCCCTCCTCCCATCCTCCATGGCAAATCTCAATTCAGTCCACATGAATCTAGGGACATTGAACCTGTCCTCACCCAGAGCGAATCTAGCCAACACATTTCTCACATAGCCATTAGTATCTAAAGGCTTTGCTCCATCCTTCAGGTTGATGGTGTTCCCCGATGAGGTTGTTGAGGAAGTAATAGAAGCATGTGTAGACCACTCCTATTGCCATCTACAATCCTTCTATCTCTCCACATGTAATCGATGTCATGGATCTTAGCTCGAGGCTCATCATGAATGTAAGTGTAACCTCCGTGCTCCTCCCCAAAGCCAAGAATCTTGCTGAAAGTGATAAAGTTGACTCGATAGTGCTGGACCATCGGGCCATCCAACGAATCTTCTTAGGGGTCTAGCTATAGAAGCATGTGGCATGAAACTATGCAAGGACTTCCTCATTCCAGCTTATACTAGAAACCCGTGGATGTCTGAAAGCTAGAACCCGTCACAAATTTTGATCACCTTGTCAAACTCTGTGCTCCTCCTCCTGCATCTCATCCTTAATCAATATAATCGTGATCTTGATAATCTTGGTTTTCTTAGGATGCAAGAATGACAATGATAAAGTGTTGAATGAAACTCATCCATCATCCGTAATCAATGCCCAAATCTTTACTGCGACTGACTGCATAGGGATTGATCTCCCTTGCTCTTCCAATGTAGCTTTCAACTCTTTGAATAGTTGACAACCGTATGTCATGGAGTCATCACGGGAGGTCTCATGATGATCTCACCCTTAAAATCTCTCATGTATCCGCCATCAAACTCGAGAAAAGATGTTGTAGGGTGTCGGAACACATCAGCAGTACAACTGTCATCTCCAAAGATCTCCTCATCTTCAATGTATTGCTCACGCCTCCCCTTGTCACCAAGTCCCCTTGAGCCAAACCATCGTCATTTATTGACCTCCCCTCGACCACGAAGAGGTGGATCATTGTCTCTTTGCTCATTCATCTTCCTTTTCCCCTTCGGTCATTATCTCCTTGCTCCATATTCTCAACCGAGAATAGGAGAGAGAAGGAAGAAACTGCGCAAGCTAGGCGAGTGGTAGCCATCAACGTCGTTGAGGGAGAGCCGGCAACGCCGTAGGCACTGCCAGAGATTGGCAACACGTGGTTAAGCGGCAACTGCCACAGGCATGTAGAGGAGAGAGAGAGGCGGGCATCGGCCATTGGGGGGAGGAGAGAGAGGGAAGGAAGTTACTACGGTCCTAAGGATAAGAGGATGAATAAATGGCCTTTTAATAGTAAAATCATGCAATAATCTCAATTGAGATTCAAAAGTAGACTATCACCGCACTCTCCAAAAATAAAGGAGAGTTAGCTATAATCTATATGACTCTCTCAGATAGATATGGACACATGTCACCTATATACCATAACTAGAAACAAATAATCCATATGTACTAGGATCATGATACATAAGTTATCTTTTATAAATCATTTTCATGCACAATATGAAAATTTTAATTCTTTTGCCTAGATACTAGTTTATCAAAACAGAGGCATTGCTAAAAATTCAAACCATGTTACGAGAATCAAGTATATTTAGCTCACTACATAAAGCACAAACCTTGACTCTATCGAGGGGCTTTGTGATATTTCCGCTAGTTGCTTCTCATGCTCATGGCGTAATTTTGATATCTCCTTTGGTTTTGTGATCTCTCAAGAAATGATGACAGATGTCTATGTGCTTGGTTCTAGAGTGACTTATGGGAATGTTTGCAAGCTTAATGGCACTCTCATTGTCACATAATAATGGGATTTTGGTAAAATGACATCTAAAATCTTGAAGGGTTTGCTCTATCCAGTAGTTGAGCACAACATGCACTAGCTCGCAACATACTCGGCCTCAACGGTGAAAAAAGGGCTACATAATTTTGCTTTTTAGAACCCCAAGACACTAGAGATCTGCCCAAGGAATTGACATGTCGTTTAAGTGCTTTTTTTATCTACTTTTGCAACCGCGAATTCGAATCCAATACCCAAGTAGATTAAACTTAGAGCCCTTAGGATACCACAAACCAAGGTTAGAGGTGTATTAGATATCTTCAAGATTCTCTTAATGGCCACTAAGTGACACTCTTTAGGGTTAGCTTGAAATCTAGCACACATGCACACACTCCAAGCATAATATTAGACCTAGATGCGCACAAATAAAGTAGAGAGCTGATTATGGAACAATATACCTTGGTATCCACTTAGCTTCCTTCAATGTTGAGATCAAGATGTCCATTGGTTGGCATGGGGAGTTTTGATAGGCTTGGTATTCACCATATCAAACTTCTTGAGCATATCATGGTGTACTTTGCTTAATAATGAAAGTTCCATCCTTCACTTACTTGATTTGAAACCAAGGAAGAACTTTAATTCACCCATCATGGACATCTCAAATCTCTTGGTCAAGATCCTACCAAATTCCTTCACAAAAAGAATGATTAATACTACCAAATATTATGTCATCGATATATATTTGGCACACAAACATATTCTTTCCCAACTTTGTGAGTGAAAAGGGTAGGGCCAGACTTTGCCTATTTCAAAGTGCTTGTTTGGCAATAATTCCTTTAGGTATTCATACCATGCTCTGGTGCTTGCTTGCCCATAGGCGCCTTTTGGAGTTTGTAGATGTGGTTGGGGAACTTAGGATCTTCAAAACCCGGTGGTTGCTCAACATAGATAAGTTCTTGAATGGAGCCATGTTGAGGAATGCACTCTTCACATCCATTTGATATAGCTTGAAATTATGATGAGTGGCATAGGGGTAGAAGCATTCGGATTGCTTTAAGTCTTGCCACCGTGCATATGTTTTCTCAAAGTCCAAGCCCTTTACTTGAGGAAACCTTGAGCAACCAATCTTGCCTTGTTTCTTGTCACCACGCCATTCTCATCTTGTTTTGTTGTGAAAGATCCACTTGGTGTCAATAATATTGGTGTTGGGTCTCTCTCCATCAAGGTCCACACTTGGTTTCTTTCAAAGTTATTGAGCTCTTCTTGCATGGCCATCACCCAATCCGGTCTCCAAATGCTTGCTCAACCTTAAGAGGTTCCAAAGAGGAAACAAACGAGTAATATTGGCAAAAGTTTGCTAAATGTGAACGAGCTGTTACTCCTCCTTTCAAAGACTCCCAAGGATGTTGTCAACGTGGATGATCCTTCTGCTTGTATTGTTTGCCTTAGCCTTAGATAATCAATGGCCTCTTATCCATCTTCCGGATCTTCATTATCTTCTTGCTCTTGAATATAGGTTGTAGGTTCTATCCTTGAACCAGAGTTGGACTGTCCGTCAGTCGCCGTCAGAGGGAGTGCAGCATCGCCGCTCTTATGTGCGGCATCGCCGCCCATTGATTTGCAGCTAGGGTCGTGGCTCCCCCTCAAGATCGTGCACGGCAAGTTGAACTTTGTTCATCGCCAACTTGAGAAACCACCACTTCAGTGACTTCATCTTCTTGTGGTCTAACATCATCAATAGCCAATTGCTTAATTGCTTCTACATGGTGGATCCTCCTTTTCCTACTACACTTGAATCAACTTGCTCCATTTGAGCCATTAGATTCATCAAATATTAAATCTACCGCTATTTCAACTCTCCGGAGGTTTTGTTGAAAACACAATAGGTATGCTCATTTGATCCATAACCAAGAAGAAAATCTTTCATCAACTTTAGGTGCAAACTTAGAGGTTTTTGGTTTCTTTGCCAGTATGAAACATTTGCACCCAAACACTCTAAAGTAGGACACCTTTGGTTTGTTACCGCTTAGAAGCTCATATGAAGTTTCTTCAACCTCTTATGTAGGTAGAGGCGGTTGATGGCATAGCAAGTTGTGTTGACGTGCTTCGCACCAAAAGAGGTCCCACGTCTTGTACTCATCTAGCATTGTCCTTGCCATGTCAATTAGTGTATGATTCTTTCTCTCTACTACACCATTTTGTTGGGGTGTATGGAGTTGAAAACTCATGCTTGATGCCCTCTTCATCAAGAAACTCAACTTGGGTGTTGTTGAATTCGGGTCCTATTGTCGCTTCTCATTTTCTTGATAGGAGACCGAACTCCTTTTGAGTTTTCAACAAAAGTCTCACTTTGTCTCTAACTTGACACTTATCAAACAAGAAAAATACCCAAGTGAAACATGAATAATCATCAATAATAACAAGACCATATTTGTTATCCCCAATACTTTGGTAGGCTTAATTCGGTCCAAAGAGATCCATGTGTATGAGCTCCAATGGTTGCGCCAGTGGTCATGATGCTCTTTGGTGGGTGAGGTATGCCAACTTGCTTTTCGTTGCTTGACAAGCGCTACATATCCTATCTTTCTCAAAGTGAACATTTATTAGTCCAAGGATGTGTTCATCTTTTAGAAATTTGGCTGTTCCTTATCCCAACATGGGCTAGTCGACTTATGCCAAAGCCAACCCATGCTAGATTTTGCCACTAAACAAGTGTCAAGCTTAGCTTTACTTTTGTTGAAATTAACTAAGTAAAGCTTGTTCTTTAATTGACCCATAAAGACAATAGAGGAATCCTCCCTTTTAAAGACTTCCACACCCTTATCAAAAAAGACACAATTGTAGCCCATCTCACAAATTGAGAAATGTACAACAAATTGTAACTCAACGAATCAACATGTAATACATTTGTAATTGCATGCTCAAGGGTTATAGCAACTTTACTCGAGACCAATCACATCTCCTTTGAATTGTCTCTAAAGACAATATTTTCATTTGAGTGCGCCATCGGGAATATGATGAGAACATACCCTTTCTCCACCATATATGATTTATACATCCACTATCATGCAAACCAACTTGATCCACCAGAGAAGTATGCCTACAAAATAGATTTAGTTGTTTGATTTATGTCTCCAATTTGACTTAAAGCCTCGTATGTTAGTCACAAGAAATTTAGGAACCCAAATAGAAGTGTTCTATATGTAAGCTAAGCATTCTTTTTCCAACATATTTGGCAAACCACTTTTCATCTGTCGTTGTTCCTCAAAAACAAAACATGAAGTCAAGCTTTGTTTTCGAGGTGTATAAGTCTTTGGTTTGATAGGCATACTTATTCATAGTGCCCCACACTGATTCCTTTTGGCTTCTGCTGAACCTGTTTCTGCTGGGACACCTTCTTCTTGGGCTTAGTTTGATCGAGTGAGGTGGTAGCCTTTCCATTTTTTTGTGGGGATCTGCATAGCTGGTTTTCATCAAGCACTTGCCATGCCCTGCTAAAGTTGATCTGTACCAACCCTTTTCTTCCTCTCAAACTCCTGGACACACACTCAGCCATTTATGATATTTCTTCCATTTGTCTTGGCTCCTCGCAGTGTGCCCAAGGCCATGCTTGATTGAGGGTGTCTCCCTTGCTTGAATTGGAGGCACTTTTGAATTATTTGTCTTCTTGTCACTTATTTGAGCCTCACCACTCAACAACCCTTGCCAATGATCCTATTGAGTCTACCAATTTCTTTTCTCGCTGCTCTCTATATTTGCATGGTTAGTGGAATAAAGCATTCAAATCATTATTATAATATTTTCCACTACCTTTTCACTAGTGGAGGTAGTAGAGGCATTCTTTGCTTTTAGAGGAGTGTGAGTTGCTATCCCAAAGAATGTTATATTGTGACTCAAGTTTTTTGTACTTTTCATCTAAGTCACAATACTTTTCTTAAGAGCAATATTTTCTTTCTTTTGTGATAGCATGGTCCCTTGTTCTTTGGCCAAGGCCTATGCAAGGATTCCATCTCACTTCTTCTAATGCAAAAGAGCTTCCCACAAAGTAATATAGAGATCCTCTTGTTGGATAAGAGTTCTCTCCCAGATTCTAGCTCGCTTGGACGCTCTCTAAGTCCCTCCATTAGCTTAGTGATAAATAACCTGGTCTTTCTATCCAAACTTTTAGTTATCATGTTTATTTTCATCACTAGAGTCATCATCACTAGAGCTATCATACCAAGATCGTGACTAGAGATATCACTAGGAGGTGGAGGTGGAGGAGCTTTGGCCTTGGATTTGAATTTTACCTTCTCACCCTTTGCCATGAGACAAATGTGAGGGTAGTAGTAATCATCATCGGACATGTTAGTGAAGAGTCTTGGTGAAGAAGATGGCTCCATGATAGTAATGGTTGTAACTTTCATCTTCCTTCACATGAGCTTTCTTTAGTTGAGTCACATTCATGCCCAATGTGAGCCCCTCCCATGTACTTCTTGCTCTTTCTATGGTCGGCCTTTCCTCTTTCTTGTCCTTCTTGTGTTTGTTATCCTTGATCTCATATGGACACTTGGCAATGAAATAGAACGTGCTTCCACAATTGTAGCATTGTCCTTTTTTTTTCTTGTTTGGGAAGCTTCTCTTTACCACTCTTGTAGCCTTGCCTCTTTAGCCCCTCAGATAATTTCCTCCTCATAAAGAGAGAGAGCAACATCATCCACTTTCTCGTATTGGTCATCATGTTCACACTTAATAGAGGATGAGGTGGTCTCTACTCTTTTCTTAAACTTGCTTGTTTCGCTGGGCTTAAGCTAGTTGAAGCTTGCTTGTTGGTCTTGGACTTGCTAGTAAAGCCTTGCATGCTTGATTTGTTGGCCCTTGAGAGCTACATCATTGTTGATCTTGATGCTTCTAGCTTTGCTTGCAATTCTCCAAGCTTCTTCCTCTCATTTGCTTCTTCTTTGCATAACAAAGGTCAAGATCCTCCCAAGTACATCATTTGGTGTGAAGTACTCAAACTTCTTCTTGTCTCGATTAGAATGACTATGGTCTCATTTCTAGGTGAATAAGCTTCCAATATAATCTTGACAAGAACATGATGATCACAAGAAAGGCCAGCACTCCCCAGCCGCGTGGCCATCGCTCTAGAGGTGCTTGAGACTCCAGCCCAAACAGGGATGAGATTACTGTGGGCATAATACCTAGAGGAGGAGTAGTTAGATGCTCAGCAGGAGGGGATGGTTGAGAGCTACCCCCAGCAATGTACCTTGTATGATGACTACTAGGATATCCCCTTAGATGCCTCCCCACGATGACATGACCATGAGGCTGCGGTGGCTCCAGCTCACCTCCACCCCACACTACGTGACATGATCCCGCCTACTTGCTATACTTGAGCTGATGAGGCAGATCACTCACTGTGCATAGGAGACTGCTACATTTGCTCGGCTCGGACCAGCAGATGAGTTCCAAGGACAAGTTAGCAGTAATTCAAAGCAGAGGGCTATAGCAGCAAAGAAGTTATGCATCAGTGCAGCCTCATGCATGAGCAGCTACTTTGGTTTATACAGATGTTAGACAAATATTCGGGCTCCACCACCACAGCCTTCACCCCTGATTGGTCACTTACCACCACTTCTATGACTCTAGCGTTACATCCTAGTGGGCTTCAAAGTCAGGGACAGCCACTACAAGACAGCTTTTGCCTCACCCACAAAGTTATAGGTGTCCTGAAGAGTTTTGTTCTCGCCAAGAAGTTAGCCCCGCAGCTTCACACCTCTTCAGACGACTTCACACTCGGGCTCGCATTTCCTCAATTGCTTGTGCCGTATAATTCCTTACCCCAGGAGCCTTGGCGCTACTTTCAAAGGAGTGGACAGGCAGCCTACTTCACCACATTTTATAAGTCCAGGTCCTTCCTAATCGTCGCAGACTCATATCGATCATTACTCAGATGCTCCTCTTCGGCTTGCATCATCGTGAGCCATTTTACGCCACCATACACATGATCACAGTCAAGACCAAACTTCGATCCCGATCCACAGACTGGCTTCAACAAGTCTGCTTCTAGCTACAGAGGGTCATATAGCTCAGAGCTCTGGGGTCGGCTGGATGATGGTACATAGTTCCACCGCCCTCAGACTCTCGTCACCACTGACTCGGTCTCACATAACCCCAGCTGACGACCCTTAGGTTTTGTGTTTGACGCCAAAGGGGGGAGAGGGACTTCAGTATGTTAGCCTTAGGGGAGCGATACATTTAGGGGAGTTTATCTATTAGCTTATCTCATATATTTGGAGTTTTTGTGTGTGATACACTATTATGTATTCGCGGTGCTTACTTTCATGCATCGAACCATATATTTATGTGATGGCCCTGTCACGGTTTGAAACTTGACTCCAAAAAAACACCGTTCTCCTACTGGTTTGTTAGAGAGAAACACACTCGCTTGGTCAGATGGATGAATGTTGTTGTGTGAGGGGAACTACAAACCGTCGGTCGGGTCTCCTCCGGCATCAAATGGAATCTGAAAGCTCGATAGTGTTATCTACGTGATCGTGATATTTATGTGATATGTGACATGTGTGCTCTCTACTTTGAATTATTTATATGTCATATCACTTGTATTATGCTCATTTGCCTTTGCTTCCGCTGCTTACTCCGATTCAAATGAGCTTATTTATTGTACTCATGCTTATTTCATATCTTTTGAGTAATATCATGTTGGCTTGGGCCATATAAGCTTTGCCTAACTTTTTTGTTTTTATTGCTAAAAGCTTATATGATCCAAGCATGTTAAAAACCTCAACTCTTTCAATATTATCATGGTGGTATTATGTCATCAATCACCAAAAAGGGAGATTGAAAGCATCTAGGGCCTCGGGGTTTGGTTTCGGTGATTATTGACAATACATGATTACTATGACTAACGCAGTGTTTTGTAGAGTGTAATACTGCTAGGGTCATGGTAATGGAGATCGATTGGGCAATCATGGTGGTCAGTGCCCTCACGATGGAAATCGCTTTGCTTTTCAAAGAATGTACGACAAGGTTAATGATGGACTAGTTATAAGTGTTCCATTGGAGTTGAAGAGACACTTAGAGTAGTTTAGGACTTTGTTTTTCCTTTGGCTGCATCTATTAAGGGGGGTATAGACGGGTAGTTTGACCTAGTGAGTCTAGTGGGTTAGGTGTGGTGCACACTTGCTAAATCTAGCACTAGGTAGCTCCCTAAAAGCCCTTTAGATCCATTGGGAGCAAACTTCATTCACATATGATTGAGAGTTGGAAGTGAATGGAGGGTCAAATGGCCGATCGAACGCCGGTTTTGGTAGGACTGGATGTCGGGCGCAGTAGTCCCGGCCAGCCCATTTGATCTGGCAGAAGTCGTTCTGCCCGATCGGATGCCGGGTGCCACCGGGTTCAGCCGACTTAAAGAAGGTTCCAGAGAGAGGGTGATAGTGACCGGCGATGCACAGCTGCGGGCGGTCACACCCTAAACATTGATTGGTGAACTGATTTGAAAGAGTTCGGTCAACTTAACTTGAAAGCGTCCCAAGGCCCTCACAGAGGCATATAACGGTTCATTTTTCAACCAAGGTTATAAATACTTCCTCCATTCGTCCGGAGAAGGTACTTTTGCTCATTTCAACAACTGAGAAACACCCTTGAGAGTGCCAAGAAGAGCAAGGTCCTAGTGAGATGATTGAGATTTGAGAATCACAAAGAGAGCCCTCATTAGTGAAAAGCAAGAGTAGCCAAGTGCATCCATCCCTCTTCTCATTAGGGCTTATCGTGGTCAAGTGAGAGTTCGTGCTTGGTACCTTTTTGCGGATCGCCATCACCTAGATGGCTTGGTGGTGATTGGGAGCTTGCGTGATCATCCCATGGAGCTCAGGATGACCCAACCTTGCTGTGAGCGGCTGTGGGTGATTCACCGCCATGGAGCTGTCAAGAATCAACTCAGAGAGCACTTGATCCTTGCGCGATCAAGGAGGAGCTACACCCTTGGCGCTGGTGCTCCAACGAGGACTAGCGGGAGTGGCGACTCTCCTCGATACTCCCTGCAAAACATCACTGCTGCTCCTCCTTCTTTCTTTTACTTTGAGCATTTACTTTGAGCAATTCAATTCTTGTCATTTGCATTCATAGAATTGCTATGCTAGAGTAGGATTGGAACATAGCTGCTAAACTTCTTTGTAAAGTGCTAGTTCAATAGAAACACTTTTCTAGGCACGTAGGGGTTAATTGGGCTAACCATAGGTTTAATTATTGCAAAGAATTTTAGAATTAGCCCAATTCACCCCCCATCTTGATCCTTTTAACTTTATTTCTAGTTTATGATGGTAAGTCCAATGAGTACATTCGAAAGTACCTCGTGGTTTATCCCACCATGTTGCAAGTGAAGTTCTTGGACTGCAAGAAAGATGGTGTGCTAACCGTGAAATTGGGTTTGGTGACTTCTATATTTATTTCTCATCTATATGATTTTATCGAGAGGATGTCACTTATGCTAGCAAATGTATTTGAAACTTTTATTAATGTAATCACCGAAAGCTATGTTGTCTTCCCGTAATCGGTTTTGCAAACCCAAACTTGTACTATTATTTAGAACCCATTTGTATTTATTATTTCTACTACAACTCGTGTATGTGATGTGTATTTGCTTAATCATATGATCTTGGTTGTGATGTTGATTTACCGAGGTACTTCGTGACACCTCGCTGCATCACCGGGTTTATATAAGTATTGAAAGTATGCGCTGCGTGTCAACAGTGGGGACAGCCTGCATTTGATCTTGTAGAAATTGGGTGGTTTCACACAATCATCACTATCTTCGGAGTCGCTAGATAGCTCACTTGAAGATGAATTGGAGGCTTTTTGCTTCTTGTTCCTTGTTCTTTCTTGCTTCTCTTCTTTTTCTTCTAGCTTCTCTCTTAAGTCTTCTTTCTTCTTCTTTTCTTGCTTTCTTTCTCTTCTAACCGCCGCTGCTCCTTCTTCTCTCTTGCTTCTCTTTTCTCTCTTTCGAAATGCCTTTTCTTCTTCTTTTCTTTCTTCTTCATTTTGAACTTTTTTTGCATCGGGTTGCTCTCTAGTCATGCTGGGAGCGTGGAGTTGCTCATTTGTAGAGGCGCTTAAGCTCACGTCTGTTGGTGTCATGCACCCCAACGTCCTCTAGATCAATGTTGACGGCTTCACAACACCAGATCCTCTCCTAGGCTCCATACCTCCACGCAGTGAAGGCACATGAGTGTAACCCGCTCTGATACCACTTATAGGATCTCCGGTACGCCTAGGTGAATAGGGTCCAGAAAAATTCAACTCCAACTGAAGTCAAATTCACCCACGGCACTACCGTGTGAAAGATCAAGATGCCCAAGGGGGGGGTGAATTGAGCTAATTTTAAATTTTCTTGTAATAATCAAATCTCATGGATAGCCCAATTAACCCTTATGCCTAGACAAAAGTATTTCTATCAAATCAACGCACAAAAGACTTGCAACCTATGTTCTAAATCTTACTCTTGCATAGCAATTTATGAATGTAAAGACGAGTATTGAATTGCTCAAAGTAAATACTTAAAGTAAATGCTCAAAGTAAATGGAGAGAGGAACGCGGCGCGATGTTTTGTTGAGGTATCGAGAGTCGCCACTCTCCACTAGTCCTCGTTGGAGCACTCACAAGGGTGTAGCTCCCCTTGATCCGCAAGCAAGGATCAAGTTTTCACGTGGTTGATTCTTCGACACTCCGTCAAGGGCGTAATCACCCAAAACCGCCACAACTTGAGTTGGGTCACCCACAAGCTCCGCCGGTGATCACCAAGCCCCAATCACCACCAATCCATCTAGGTGATGGCGATCACCAAGAGTAACAAGCATCTAACTCACTTTGACCACGCCGCTTCCAATGAGAAGATGGATGCACACTTGTTCACTCTTGATTCACTAATGAGGTTTCACTCTTGGATTCTCAAATCACAAACACTTCACTAGGACCTTGCTCTTCTTTGGCACTCACAAACGTGTTTCTCACCGTTGAATGAGCAAAAGTCACTCCACACACGAAAGTGGAGCTTCTATTTATAAGGCGTACCGAAAACGTAACCGCTATGAGCTTCTACGGGATGACCGACGCCTAATCGTATTGACCGACACTCCGGTCGGTTCAAACTGCAATAACAGCTTCAAGTGATGACCGATTGCTGTGGTCCGGTCCGCTCTGGAAGCTTATCAGAATCGACCCGGACACTGAAACTCAGTGTGGTCCGGCCACCACCGACCGGACGCCAGACATCACATTCTTTTCAAGTCTGACCTCATCGGAGTCGACCCGACAGCTGGCCCCCGTCCTGTCACATGACCTTCCAGCTAGTCCAAATACTCCCAGATTTGTTCTCCTCGGCCAAATGAATCCACCGGGACCTCGGGTCAACAGTCCGGTCAAGCACGAGAGCTGGGTCTCGGCCAAGATTTGACCCTCCATTCACTTTCAACTCGATCATATGAGAATGAAGTTTGCTCCAAAGGATCTTAGGCATTCATAGGAGCTACCTAGAGCTAGTTTTAATGTAAGTGTACACCACACCTAACTCACTAGACTCAACTAGGTCAAGCTACCTGCTCATACCCCCCTTCATAGTACCTGGCCAAAGGAAAAACAAAGTCCTAAACTACTCTAAGTGTCTCTCCAACTTCAATTGACACTCTAGAACTAGTTATCCTTAACCCTTGTTGTCCATCCTTTGAAAACTGGAAACGATTTCCATCAGAAGGGCATGACAACCTCAATTCCTAAATCCATTCTCCATTACTATGACTCCAACTTAATTGCCTCTCGCAAAACACACGTTAGGTCATAGTAATCTTAGATGACATTAATCACCAAAATCCAATTTAGGGCCTAGATGCTTTCAATCTCCCCTTTTTTGGTGATTGATGACAATACCACCTCGAGTATGTTATGGAATGAGAGTTTGGATCGGCTTGTTCATATAAGCTTTTGTCATAAGAACAAAAAGAGTTAGGCAAGTTTATATGACTCTAAGCCAACACAATGTACTCAAAGGATATGAATTAAGCATGAGTATTAAAGTAACAAAAGCTCATTTGCTTCAAGTATAAACGCCCGAAGCAAAAAGCAAATGAGATAACACAAGTGATATGACATATAGATAATGCAAAGTAGAAATCACATGTCAAATATCACAATCACGTAGATAGCACTATCACATATATAAAATAGTATGCATGAAAAGTAAACACACGAATGCATAAGTAATAGTGTATCACACAAATAGAACTCCAAATGTATATAAAAGGCTAATATTTAGATAACTAGCTTCCCTAAATGTAGCTCCCCGAGACTACATACCTTAACACCCTCTCCCCTTTGGCGCCAAACACAAAAAAACCTAGGGGTTTGACGTACAATGGGTCGGGTAGCCGTGACGTTGAAGGGCGCTTGAGGTGCGAGGGAGTAAGCTGGAACTGAAAGTGCCATCATCATCTGAATTCGAGCTCTGAACCGATCACCTACTGTGGGTGAAGTGTCAGCCAAGCTGTCCAGGGTCTCGAAATGGGCCGTGCTCGCTGGGTGGAAGCCGCGTAGTATGTCGTCGCTGAGATCCGGATGAGGCGACAGCACGAGGGGAGCCTGAAAGTAGTCACAATGATCGGGCTCATCAGACGGACCGCAGTATCGCATATGAGGCGGAGTAGGCATGCCGATCAACTCATCAAGGATGCTCCAAGACTCTGAGAGACCGACGTGTCGTGCACGAATAGCGAGGAGGCCAAGCCCGTGAAGCCCGCCTAAAGTGGAGTGAATCAGTGGGCTACTACTGCGTGAGGCTAACCACCGGGACACTCAGACAAGAGGTGAAGCAAATTGAGCTGGAGGTTGTCCTCGACCGTTGCACCGTGGGTCAGGAGATAGCTAGAGTCGTCGTGGTGGGAAGCGGTGCTCGAGCAAGTCGGGCGGTGCTCGCGGGTCAGGGGCCCCAAGAGTCACACCACGCTACATGAAACCCATAAGCTCGGGCCGCTGCAAGAGTATCCGCTGATGGTAATGCATCGTCATTACTACTACATGGCTCGGGCCGCTGCTCGAACTCATCCTATCGAAGTCGGGAATCCGGCAAAGTAGCACCGCCTCCTATGCCTGCTTCTATCCTTGGTGGTCTACTACATCCGCTCAAGAATAGCAATGAGAGCGGGGTACTGCTCAGGAGCGGTGTGGAATAGAACTGGAGCTACCTCATCCGTCATCATGTTCGCATGGAGGCATATGGAGGAATAGGCAGATAGTCATCGCCGAAAGTCCATCACTATACTCGCTCACCTCCTCGGCAGGCTCTGGCTCCTCATCCTCGCGGGTTGCAATCCTCTGATGATCTTATCCATCGAAGCCGGGCGACTCTGCACGCACGGGACAACGGCTAGGGCTATCTCAGGTGCCTCGAGGCATGGTATGTCCGATCCTCATCACACAAGGTTGTAAGCTGGGAACTCGGTGGTGGCACCCGATACTCTCATCCATCATACCGGTGGGGGGCTTATCAAGCACTATTCTGTGGATAAGAAATGTGATCCAAGGAGCATAGGGAAGCTGCTGCGACCCTTGAATCCTCTCAATATAGTATCCTCCATCTCTGAAAGAAGGAGGTCCTGACATCAAATCACCGTCTGCTTTGCATCGAGAGCATTAAGAAGCCGAGTCGTGTTTCAGTCGGACCTCTATATCCCAACCTAGGAAGCAAAGGTCCTCTTGATAATGGCCTCTAGCACTCTCGCCAGGAGTCAAGTCACCGGGGTTCTTGCTCAACCCTCTCCAAAAGGCTCCTTGAAGCAATGTCGCACTAAACTGGTAGGAGGCACCAACCCTCCATGTGGACGCCTCGAGGCTCCTCACGTCTATAATTGCACCTCATGTATCTTAACAAGGCCGCCTCCGTGAGCCTCAAGATCTCTCCTGACCCCACACTCGCCACCTCTGTGTCTTTGCCTCTCAAAGCAAAGTGAATAAACATGTGATGTGGATCGATGAAGAGTGAAGCATAAAACCCGACGAACCTAAGATGGTACATATATCCCCGCCCTCATCTAATCAAATCTGTACCCGGC
The DNA here is from genome assembly GCA_904845875.1 of Miscanthus lutarioriparius. Classification (NCBI taxonomy): domain Eukaryota; kingdom Viridiplantae; phylum Streptophyta; class Magnoliopsida; order Poales; family Poaceae; genus Miscanthus; species Miscanthus lutarioriparius. Next base: position 56,175 of record CAJGYO010000561.1, read on the forward strand.
AAATATGACAAGTATGGCCGAATGCTCTCTCCATTGCCGCCACAATGGACTTATCTGACAAACTCCTCTCGAGATCTCGAACCACCCATTTCCACTGTTGATATAAGCATTGTAGAAATCCTCCGCGCAGCGGATGTGTAGAAACCCTCACCGCTTCTCTCATCCCTCCTTAGAGGAAACCAAACCTCAAACTCAACAAAACGCAATTGCTGAACCGCCCGGGCGGTGGCCCTCCAAGGTTGAGGTGAACCACCGAGGTGGACCCCGTGGTTCTAGGTGGAGGACGTGATCCTCCATTGTGTCGGCGGCCTCGACGTGAGGACGGGTACACGGTCCGCCCAGAGTGGCGGAGCCGGGTGCCTTCGCTCCATCTCCTCGGCCTCTCAGGTCTGGCCGAGGCTCGCTTTGTGGGGGCCGCACAGTTGTGCATGCATTCTCCTCAATGGCAACCTGTCCGCCCGCAAAACGTGGAAGTCCCAGCCGACTACCGTGGATGACGCTTCTTCAACCTCCTCAATCGTAGCTCGAGTGCAATGGTGAAACTGGGCCGATTCTGGCAATGATAACTCCGCCAAGGGCACCACCTCTCTCTCACGACGCTGACGGCCTCACCGCGAATAGCGGTTCGCTTCTTGCCGTCTCTCGCATCAGATACTTCCGCTTTCTTGGATGTCACTTGCTTTGTTGACTTGCCCTTAGATCCGCCGGCCGCGGCGGGGCCTCCGATCATCATCACCCTGGCCACCACCAACGTTCTTGGTGCGAGCCATCTGAATCGACAGATGGTGAACTACCGCTTGATGAAGATCAACCGTCAATCGCCGCTTTCGAGGCTTGGCTCGATCCTTACTTCGCGAGCTTGGCTCCGAAGTTGATCGCCAATCGCCACAAGAACCCCTAATTGAACCGACTCACGTGACGATAGAATAGATGGATATACAAATAAATACCATATTGCTATTAGATGAGAGAACCCTAACAGAGAAAGCAATGTAGATGTAAATTGAATCGAATGGCTTTCTACCCGATTTATCAGCGCATCCGTGAAAAGATGAGATGTCACGCAAACCTCCCGGAACCCTGCTAGGGTTACACGAGCAATGATGAACTCGTGGCCCTAGTATTTGTGAAATCAGTAGTATTGTATTGCAAATTGATCTACTTAATTTGAAATTGAAACAAGGGGCTAGCTCTTGCGAGAGGAGATGAGGCTAGGGCACACGGCAAGAGGCGAGGTAGCAGAGAGGCGTGGGATAGGCGATCCAAGGAAGCCACGGCGGCGTTGGCGTGGTGGCGCTGTGGCCGGTGTGCCGGGCACGGGTGGTGCTGTGGGAAGGTTTCTAAGAGGGTAAGCTGGCGAGGTCGGAGCGATCACGCGCGTGATGCGCGAGGTGGCTTGCCAGGTCACGATGGCGCGGCGTAGGCAAGGGCACGGCGGCGCCAAAGGTCGAAAGCGAGGAGGCGCAAGAGGCGCAATGGCGCGCAAGGGCAAAGGCGGGATGAGGGTGAACAAAGGTACGGCTTATATGATTAAATAGTTCCCTGCCACGCCGCAAGTGGAAAAGGGAATTGGAGAAAGGAGTCCGAAGTCGCGAGATCCACCGATCGGACGCTTCCGTGGTAGCGGTACCGACGCTACCACTCCAGTATCGCCCTGATCGATTCTTGAGGAGGTCCAAATCTTCCGAATTGAGACGTGACGCTGGCCCCCGTGGTCCATGACTGACGCAGCGGTAGGGTCCGCCGGGTTTAATACAACTTGTCTTCCTTCGATCGACGGATTGAACCTTCCCGACCGGACGACAGACGAAGTTCTGTCACTCCTTCACCAGCAAGTTCACCTCTCAGGAATCGGACCGGACGCTTAGACAACAGCGTCCTAAAGGCCGTCCGTGCACCTTTTTCCGAACAAATCTTCAAACATCCATCTCATACGGCCTGTTCCCCAATCAAGTCCTAACTTGAATAAGATCCAAATAAACACCAATTGAGACCGATGTGAGTGACCTCTCTCAAACCCCTTATAAATTTTATTTTTTTTAAATATTTTGCCTTAGGCTATAATTCTTTTTAAGAAAATATGCAACAAGAGGGCAAGAAACGGAACAAAACGACAAAACAACATTCATGCATAGTGCAATACTTGAGTAAATTTAGTTGCTTGTCATTAAGTTTGATCCAAGGTTAAAAGCTTCTTCACACGCTTTTTCAAGTACGGTTATCTTAACCATGTTAGACAAGCGCTTATATGCATTGGCCAGTTTAATTTAAACATGTCGTATTACAATGAATGCACGGGACAACACAAGCTCAATTTTTAGTGAAGTTACTAAAATCAAGTACATTGAGCTCATTCGCAACCCACAAAATGTAGCCTCATCTAGCGGTTTAGTGAAGATATCCGCTAATTGATCTTCGGATCTTACACCTTCTAGTGATATATCATTTTTAGCCACATGATCTCTTAGAAAGTGATATGGATATCTATATGCTTAGTGCGCAAAGTGATTGAACCGGATTATTTGTAAAGTTTTACCGCACTTTTATTGTCGCACAAAAAGAGGTACTTTCTCTAGAACTACTCCATAGTCTAGCAAAGTTTGTTTCTTATGTATAATATTTGTGCATAAATAAGCACCCGCTGTGGGCAATGTATTCCGCTTCGACTAAGTGGACAAAGCCACACTATTTTTGTTTCTTGGAGGACCAAGACACAAGTGATCTTCCAAGCAAATGGCACCCTTCGGATGTGCCTTTTCTATCAACTTTGCATCCCGCCAGAATCGGGAATCGGAATAGCCAATTAATTCAAATAAAGCTCCTTTGGGATACCAAAGACCAAATGCTTGGTGTGCTAAGATACCCAAGGATTCTTTTTACGGCAATTAAATGAGTTTCCTTAGGACTAGCTTGAAATCTAGCAATAACATACACACACTAAATATGATGTCGGGCCTAGATGCGGTTAAATATAACAAGTTACTAATCATAGAACGACAGAGAGTTTGATCAACTGTGTTACCTCCCTCATTCAGATCGAGATGTCCATTTGTAGGCATTGGTGTCTTGATTGGCTTACATTCATCCATCTTGAATCTCTTGAGAAGATCTTTTCAGGTATTTCTCTTGAGAGATGAAGATGCCTCTTTCATTTGCTTGACTTGAAAACCAAGAAAGAATGTAAGCTCACCCAATCATTGACATCTCGAACTCCTTCTGACATCAATTCACCAAATTCTTTGCATGAGTCTTCATTTGATGATCCAAAGATGATATCATCAACATATACTTGACAAATGAAGATATGCCCACTGCTTCTTGGTGGAATAGTGTGGTGTCGACCTTCCCAATGGTGAAGCCCTTCTCAATGAGAAGTCCTCAAGGCGCTCATACCAAGCTCTTGGGGCTTGCTTGGCTCATATAGTGCCTTGGACAACCTATAAACATGATTAGGATATCTAGGGTCTTCAAACCCTGGGAGGTTGATCAACATAGACTAGTTCATTTATAGCCATTTAAAAAGCACTTTTCTTACATCCATTGATAGTTTCATTTCACAGATGCGATGCATATGCACCGAGAAGGATACGGATGGCTTCAATTCAGTAACCGGTGCAAAGTGTAATCTCTCCAAAATCCAAAACCTTCAACTTGAGAGAACCCCTTTGCAATTCATGTCTTGCATTGTCTTCATAACAACACTCTTGATCATCTTGCTTGCTATGGAACACCCACTTCGGTTCCAATGGACTTCTTGCACCTTTTGATCGCTTCTTCAAGAGTCCAAACTTTTATTGCGCTAGTGAAGTTGTTCAACTCTTCATGCATGGCATTGATCCAATCCGGATCTTTTAAGAGCTTCTTTCACCTTTTGGTAGGCCTATAGCAAGAGACAAAAGAATGGTGAGCAATAATGAAGTAAGTTTTGAGATTGAGTCATCACACCCTTTGATGGACTCCTGGCGATGAGATTCTAGGATGATCTTGGTGAGAGGTGTGGTTTTTCTGTTGACCACTTGAGGAGGAGGTTGTGAGCATCAACATCTTGTGCTTGTACCATTTGCCTATGGGAGATATGAGTATCTTCATTTTCTTACTCTCCCATCTTTTCATCATCTTGTGGTACATTTGATGAAGAAGGTTGGTCAATGACTTGTACATCATCTTCATCATCTTTTGGCTTGATGTCTCCTAACTGGATATTCTTCATAGCCTCCTCAATGGTTCATCACCTACATCATCAAAGATCTCTCATGTGCTCCTTGGGAGCCGTTAGATTCATCAAATTCCACATCATATGTTTCTTCAACCAAGCCGTGTGGCATGATTAAATACTCTATATGCTTTGTACTTCAATGAGTAACCAACAAGAAAACCTATATCACAACGCGTCTTTGAAACTTCCCTAGGTGTTGCCGCTTCTTGTAGATGTAGCACTTGCAACCAAACACCTAAAGAAGGAGACGTCCGGCTTCTCTTCCCATTGAGCAACTCATACTGTGTCTTGACAAGGAATTTTTGAAGAAATAGGCGTGTTGGATGCATAACATGCAGTGTTGATTGCTTCCGCCCATAGAGCTTGGGGTGTTGTACTTATTCAGCATTGTCCTTGCAAGGGTGATCAAGTCCGATTCTTCCTCTCAACTACACCATTTTGTTGAGGAGTATAGGTTGCGGAGACTTCATGTTTGATTCAACTTCATCACAATAGATTCAATATTTGTAGTTGTCAAACTCTTTGCCATTGTCACTTCTTATCTTCTTGAGCTTCACTTCAAATTCATTTTGAGCTCTCTTGGCAAACTTCTTGAAACAAGATGCAACTTCGGATTTGTCATGAAGGAAGAATACCCATGCATACCTTGAATAGTCATCCACAATCACAAGACAATAGAGATTTCCTCCCAAACTCTTATATGTTGTTGGTCCAAATAAATCCAAGTGTGGTAGAAAGCCTAGTACTTTAGTAGTTGACATAAAGCTTTGGCTGGATGGGGAGTGTTTTGCAACTTGCTTGCTGGGCTTGATATGCACTACAAAAGCTTGTCCTTCTCAAACTCTCACATCCCAACCTCTTACCAAATCATTCTTCATAAGCTTTTGATGAGCCTATCCCAAATAATATGAGCAAGTCTTCATGCCATAGCCACCTAAGTGTTGTTTTGTGAATAGACAAGTCTTCAAGTTTGCATCTTTCCGAGGTGAAGTCAACTAGATATAAGTTGTTGTATCTAAATCCATTGAATATCACTTGTTTGTCATCTACTTTGATACAACAATCCTCTCGGTGAATAAGCATTGGAAACCAAGATCACACAATTGACAGATGGCAAGTTGAAACTCAATGAGGCAACATAGAGCACATTGAGATGGAATGATCATTTGATATTGCCACTTTGCCCAATCCTTTAACCTTGCCCTTTGAATTATCTCAAATATTATTTTCTATTGTCCATTTATCTCTTCATCTAGTGAGGTGAACATCGAGGATCACGGTCATATTGAGTGCAACCACTATCAATAACCCAATGACTTCCATAGGTCTTGTAGTTCACCTACATACAAGAGATTCAAGCTTTAGGGATCCAAACTTGTTGAGGCCCTTCACCTTCTCAACAAGTGACTTAGCCACCAAATCTTCTTAGAGCCTACTCTTGTTGGGAGGTCCTAAGAACATGACTTTCATCTTTCCACTAGAATCTTTTCTAAGCATGTAGTGAGCATTGACAAGGGGTCTAGCATGCTTGGACAGGAATTGTGGTGGTGGAGTTTGTTACTCATGAGCAAAGTGGCCTTCTTGTCCACCTCAAAACATCTCTGGCTTTAGCTTTGGCTTTGTTTGTTGGTGAGCTTGAGCCTTCTTCTTCTCACTTGCCATATATCAATGCCACTTCTATCCATCTTCATGGCCGGTATTCATGGTAGCTCACTTTGAAGATGCTTGCCTCTAACAAACTTACTCAATCCCTGTAGGATGCTCTTTCTCCATCTTGAGCTTCTTGTTCTCTTACTTGAGAATATCATTGTTCTTCCTTGAGTTTCTTGTTTTTCTTTTTTAGCTTCTCATTCTCAAGGATCAACTCTTTGTCATGATCAAGAGTTTCTATCCTAATGGTGTTGTGACTTTTCATCTCTTCAAGATCTTTCATGAGCTTCATTGTTGTCACTCTCTTGAGGCTTGACATACTCATCATAGTCATTGCCTCAACCACTTGCTTGCCTTGCTACTAGATCCATGCTCAATGCTCTCATCAATTAAATCATCACATGAGGTAGCTATATCAATCTTAACAACATGGTTAGTACCAACATGTGGCTCATTTTAAAAATTCTTGTGCAATAACAAGGGTATCATAATTGATCTTTAGAGTTGTATATTCATCTTTTAGCTTGTTGTGACTAGTGATAAGCTCATTGTGCACCACTCAAGTTTATCATGTTTATCTTTAAGCTCTTTCTTAGAAGATTTGGCTCCTTGAGTTTGGATGATATAGAATCATTTGTTTCTTTGAGCTCATCATTAGTCTTTTCTAATATATCACACATAAGAGTGAATCATTTTTAGCATCAAGTTTTTCATTTGTAGCTCTACTCTTTCTAATGATCTTAGTGTATTTTCTTAATATTTTGACAAAGATCATCATATGTGGATGAATCATCATCACTATCACTATCATCATCACTAACTTGCTCATCATCACTATCATCACTCTTCTTGCCTTGCGTTCATCCTTGGCCATAGAGCATAGGTGTTAGAAGGATGATGGCGATGGTGTAGCGGTGAGGATGCAAGATCAATAGCAATGGCAGCACCTTCTCATTGTCACTCTCATCATCGGATGATCCTTGAGAATCAATGTCCGTGAGCCAATCACTTGAGCAATATAGGCCTTGCCACTCTTCTTCTTCTTGTAGAAGTCTCTCTTTTTGCCATCTCTCTCTTCTTGTATGGCTTGTTCTTTTTCTTTTCATCTTCATCACGAATCATCTTTCTTGCCAGCAACTTGTCTTTCTTAGGCTTTGTGCATTGATGAGCTAGGTGGCCAAGTTAGCCACAATTGTAGCAATCCATCTAGGAGATTAGCTTTCTTTGAGCTAGTGAAGAACTTCTGCCGTCAAACTTGATGCCACTCTTGTTTGCTTCTATAGCATCTTGGCGGTCTTATTGCTTCACCATGAGAGGCAAGACTTTCTTCATCATCTTCTGTAGGCTCTACTCAAGTCTTGCCCTGCCTATCTTGCTAGCTTTGAAGATATAAGTCCTTCTTTCTTCTTTGTAGAGGATGAGCCATCTTGTGGTGTGATGTGCATGTACATCTCATGAGCATTGATCTTTCCCAAGATTGTGTCGGTGTGGCGGTGGAAAGATCACATGATGTAACACGCAGTCTGTGCTTATATTGTGGGGAGGACACTCAAGATCTTTCTCCTAGCGTCGGATGGTG